>WURT03318415.1:13047-24545 GCA_009936505.3 Holothuria glaberrima | reverse complement strand
GCTTGGCTATGAAAGGCATTGCATCTTACACATGAGCCCATAGTATTACAATGGGTAGTCACATTATAATGAAAAATGCAGGAGCTTTAGAAAACCAAAGGAATATGAAGATTGTGCTTTGAATCTAGCTCAAGATCAGCATCAAAATTTGTGAATTACACAGACTTGCCAACCTCAAAAATGGCAAACCTTGAGTTTCTCACAAGAAAACCTGGAAATCACATCTCAAACATGGAGATTTTAAAAAAACAAGTCACATACTGTATGGAAACATTATTAAAATGAAAAAAGGTTTTCTAAACTGGGAAGATTTTAGATTTTTTGTTCGCCCTCTTAAGTTAAAATGCCATAGACAAAGCCACTGTTTGAAAAAATAAGTCACTTTTCTGACAATGATACATCTGCGGTTCAATAGTAACTTGACCAGAGATGAAAGTGCTGATCTTGGTTGAAATAAGGAAACTTTATATCTGGTGTTGCCTCAAGTGATTTTTACTGCCGTGTGATGTGAGACGATGCTCGAAACTGTGAGACTCGCATTCAAACTGTGAGAGTTGTCAAATCTGATTTATTTTTTTTTTTTTTTTTAGAATTTAATGTTAGACTGGGATTTGGACAAGTGATCTACATTTTCAGTCTTTATTAAGTTCATTGTATATTTTTTGCTATTTTATAGGCTTTGAATACACTTTAATGTGTGCAGTAAAGAACAGAACTTTTTCCACTTTGAGGAAAAAATACTGTGTATACAGTGACTTTTAAGACCGTGCAGTTATTTCCATGCTGTCCAGGGTTCCCACTCCACAAAATATTTCTGAACAGGAAAGTAGGGAATTTTTAAAATTTAGCTGGGAAAATCTTTTCTAGAACTGGGAGAAATTGTGAAAATGAAAATTAACAGCTACAGTCTTTAAAATAGTTAAGTGCCAGTTGGCAGAGAAGTGCATGGCAAGGTTTGAACACTTACGGCTCTGTACTATTGACCCTCTCTGAATAAGTATGAGTGAAAAAGCGCCAAGCTAGTATTCAGCTATTAAGGGCTATACATATGTTAGTAGGGTATATGTTACAAATTTGATCAGTTGCAGTTTGATTTATATATCACTTTTATGTGTAATATCTGTAAGGACCATGTGATGAACAGTACATGAAATATATGCTAATTGGTCTCTTTGCAATGATGCCCCTGCCTACAGTACATGTAAGCTTGCCCTAGCTACAGTAATCAGTAATAGTTCATTATGCAATCCACGTGGTAGTTTGGGCTATTTACATGAATGTCCAGAAGGAAAGGGTACACCTTCCAATAAAGTTTTGGAATTGACCCAGAAGAGTCCGTGGGTGAGAATAGTCAGTATTTTCTCCCTTTTGCTGGCGTAAGAACTAGATGTGACAGCCATTTGGGTCATTCTGTAAATTCTCATGTTAGATTTTAGATTGTTCCCAGTCTACAGTAGGCTTGTTAACTCTGAACAATGACCAAGTTTATCCTAATAGGCCTGCAGTATGAACATTCCCTGCATGCTCAGTATGATGTACAGAATATCATAGATTCTATGCTCAAAGGATAGTACACAAGAAGCTGTCACCTCATACAGTAGCATTTGGCATCATGCTGAGATCTCTATAAAAGTTAAGTATAAAACTGAAAGTACATCACCATGACAATATGGGTGAGCTTGGCTTTGATCCAACTTGTGGTTGTTGCAGGTCTAGGGTTGCCTACAGTGCATTGTTATTGAATGACGTCCATGCATACTTAACCAATTCAGGTCTTTCTTTGGTTCATTGGTCTATTTAGTACAAAACAAGTTTTCTTTCAGGAAATCTCTGCCATCCATTGTTATAATTGCCTGATTACAGGTCACAGGGCATAGAATAAGTTGTAGGCCTACTTTGTTGTTTCCATAGTAACCTGCTTTGGATTGTTGCCATATGGTTTGATAACAATTGAGCCTTGAGAGTGCGTGAATAAAATTCCTGAGTGAACTTCCAACCCCAATTCAGTGCTTCCTGTAGACTGGTATATTCATGTAGCCTTCAATTGCAATTGGGGCATGGAATGACTTTCCAGTATATGCTAGCCTTCATTTCTGTGCTTGTTGGTAGAAATATTAGCATTATACAAATTTGGGTTATGCACTTTTTCATGGCAGCTACAGTAGTTGTCTTGGTGCAGTACAGTTCTGTGCTACAGTATGGTGACATATAGGGAAGGGAAAGAAGACGTACCAGAAAAAAGTAGGGATGTTGCAATTGTAATAACACTAGTAGTGCATGATAGCCAACGTATAGGCAGAGTTGTAGTTGTATTTAAAGAAAATCAAAATCCATGTTTTGTAGTATGTTCCAAATTTCCCTCACAAATACACCAGTAAAGGGCATGATGGTTAAGGAAGTAGGTGTGCCCGATGCCATTCATTTTATCCATTGAGAGGAGGTTCTCAAACTTTTTTAGACTAAAGCCCCCTTCCACCATCTTGAACTGTCCCAATGCTCCCTCTCCATATCCCCTACCTCATTCTACCATTCATAATCAGATGCCCAGCAATATTTTTTCTCCCCCCTCCCTTTGTCCTACCATTCATAGTTGGACACTCAAAAATATTTTTTTCTCATGTAACTTTTTCTGTTTGCAAGAACAATGAAAACCTGCAGAAGGCAGGCATAGGCCTACATATGTGAAACTGGCAAAGAGAGCACAAATGTAGTGCAGTCAGTGTAAAGGGTGAGCTTGGTGTGATGCTGCGAGGTTACGAATGTCTGGTTCCATCTTAGTGAGGAAGACATGCAGATTGCCTCTTCAAGTAATGTCAAGGTGATTGCAATACTTGGTCAGCAGCACCATGACAGCACTGAATCCTCTTTCAACAAGGTAGATAAAGGGAATGCAAGTAAATGTTCTGCCTCTTATTGTGCCCTAAATCGCTGCAGTGATGTGTCTTAATCACCAGAGCCCCCAAATCAGTGCCAACCCCCCCCCTGTTCCCCGTGTGCTCTGCAGCGCCCACCTGAGACTTCCCAAGGCCCCCCAGGGGAGTAGGGACCACTTGAGAACCACTGCATTAGAGGATTGCCATCTCATCAGTGATACCCTGTAAAGCCAGCCTGTATTTGGGGGACTTTATCACCTAAACAAAATAGAATGTCACACTAAAAAGTTCTGATGAACAATTTGTGATGAGCAATAAGTTCTGCATAGGTTTGCATAAATTTCAAAGTAATCACTTCATGAGAGGACATGCACTGCCCTTAGCTCATTGAAGAAGTGCAGTTGCTTTTGCATTCAGCTTCATGGAAGAATGCAGTCACGTACACTGCTTCTTTTGTGCTGGTACTGTAACTGAGCCACTCCTTAGTGGCTTCATTGGTGAATGGCTGAATGCACACACACTTTTCTATTATACCTAACTTAAATTCAGTTACCCCAATTTGAATTTCTGTACCCTAGGTAATATTCTAATGTATGAATGGATCCTTTTAATCATGTGACATTATTTTTATTTCTCAAATTTTGGGCAATTCTCTTCATTCCAGACAGTTCCCTTTAAGTATAGGGTGTGGAAAACAGAAATAAAATAAAAATCAAGAAGGCTGCAACGTAAAAGGAGAGCAGAATTGCCTTACATTGAAATGTCTTTTGAATTCATCTTACAATATGTATACTGTACTGTAGTGTACATATCACACCTACCCTGCAAGATATGTGTCATGAGTTCTCAGGCAATTACTGCCCCCCTCTGGCAGAAAATTCTTTTACCCACCCCACCCCCCTTCCTTCCCCAACTTCTTTGGGGACCATTTTTCCTGGACAATTCCCACCAAGGACAATTGCAGATATTCAGGTGGGAGAAGTTGCCTTAGCTGAGAGGGAATTTTCTGGGTTGAAATTGTCTGGGGATGAACTTTTCCAGGTGGAAATTGTTGGGGGAGAGGGGGGGAGTTGTCTGGAAGGGGTTGCCCTGGGTGCCTGTGAGAATTGTCTGGGGAAAGAAGGGTCCAGAGTTGTCTTTTTATAGTATTATGTCATAGGCCTACAAAGTACAGTTGCATACCCTGCATTTTTCATTTCATTTGTTTGTTTCTCCACTACAGTGTACAGTATGTTAGTTAGATGAGATTTTACGGCTTAGTTTGTAACCAGTACAATGTACAGTATGACAAAATTTCAGTTAAATACTGTTTCTACACAATTTATCATAGTAGCAGAAGGAAGTGAACTTTTAAGTACAAAACCCTGCATGTTGGGTGTTACATCAAAGGCAGAACACTCCCTTGAAAAAAAAAGAGTACCAAAAAAATTGTAGTATTAATTTAAGTGCCATAGGAGATCACCCAAAACAAGGAGACTTTGAAGATGATGACTCAAAAGCAACATACCTGTATGAATGTTTATACCCAGTCACAGTGTAGTACAGTATACTATATTTGTATTATATGCCTATGTTACAAAAAGATTGATACTTAGTTATGGAAAGCCTCTGGCACAAATTTGGACTGCAGGGTCAAACTGTGATCATCACAGTGAAGTACTCTCCTCTGTAGGCCTACTAGTATTGTGTGTGCTTTTCAAAGTCACTTTCTTTATATGTAGAACTATCAGGTTAAATTTTACAAAATTCAAGCACATGGCATCCAGGGCATTTGTTTGTGGACATGCTAATTATATTTTAGCAAACCACAAAAGACACATGTATGTTCAATTACCAAGGGTACACTTTGTAGGTAGCTTTCACAATCCTGTTTAGTAACATGGGTTTCACCTTCATTGCAGACATTAAAGGTCTGTAGACATGTAAATGAGATGCCTGCCTATTAGGTGTAAAAAGCATTAAAAATGATAAAAATAGCCTCAGTTCCCATTAGAATCCATCAAATATTGACCATTTTACAAGACAATTAGCCTACTGTTTTTCACCTACATTATGAATAAACATGAGCTATTTATGCAAATTTGTGACATACAAAGAGGGATATGTTAACTGAGTATAATGTTAT
Source organism: Holothuria glaberrima (assembly GCA_009936505.3). Lineage (NCBI taxonomy): Eukaryota > Metazoa > Echinodermata > Holothuroidea > Aspidochirotida > Holothuriidae > Holothuria > Holothuria glaberrima. The sequence goes on along the minus strand of WURT03318415.1, from coordinate 19,547 downwards.
CCTTTGTTTGTCATTCCAAGGAAAGCTGTAAATATGGGATGCCCCAAGGGGGTAATTTTGGAAGCAGCTTTTTAGTTCTTTGAAAATATCCACAGTAAACACCAAACAATTGATCATTGATTGATACAGCCCCTTGAATGAATTTACGCTGTATTACTGTACAAATACACCTAATCATTGATTGATACAGCCCCTTGAATGAATTTACCCTGCGTTACTGTACAAATACACCTAATCATTGATTGATACACCCCCTTGAATGAATTTACGCTGTATTACTGTACAAATACACCTAATCATTGATTGATACACCCTCTTGAATGAATTTACCCTGCGTTACTGTACAAATACACCTAATCATTGATTGATACAGCCCCTTGAATGAATTTACCCTGCGTTACTGTACAAATACACCTAATCATTGATTGATACAGCCCCTTGTATGAATTTACAGTACCCTGCATTACTCTACAAATACACCTACAGTACAATTCTCTCTGCTGCAGGTAGTCTTTGCTGCAATACTAAAAAGGTCTTCACTGGAAATAGTAGAGTGCTGATATTGTTTCCACCACATCCCATGCCTCCCAGTAAACCCATAAAAGCCATTAATTCCAGTAAAAACCATATTGGCAGGTTGAGCCTACATTTGAATAGCCCATGAGACCTATAAAAGGCCATATTTGGGAAGGTACTGTAGCTAATAACAGCCACCCCTAGGTAAAACCCTGATTTAATTCCTCTTCTAAATTTTCACAGTTCCAAGTCCCATATTTTCACACAACATATATCTCTTTTTTCTACAGAGGGTCACCTATTAGTTCAAAAGTCACTGAGGGCATGCCAACAGTACAGTAGTTTTCAAGTCACATTTGTCAATGCAATCAAGGTCTTTTCAGTGATGGTACATGTATGGAATAATAAGTAAATTGTTTCCTTTATTCTGACTAACCACATACCATAGTGACAGGACTTGATTTACCATGAATGATCTAGGTACTGTAAAAGATGTTATCCCTTCTGGAGGATCTCCCAAAAACTTCATAGCGGAACTTGCTTATTGGCTGAACTTTTGCCCGTGTCACTGATGGACAACTATTCACAGACATCATGCTGTGACTACTCTTCCAAGTTAAGTACAGGGTATTAAGTTTGGCATGGCCTTAATGAGACTGTAACCTTGAATCTTTCCTCTGTTGTAGGAAATATTGCCCATAGATATGAAAACGTTTTTAAATTTAAAAGGAGGCTGTTATTGCTTATGAAAATGTCAAAGAATTTCTTTCTTCTGATTATCTTTGTGGTACTCAGAACCTACGTTGGAAAAAACATGGAGTTTCTTCTTTTCAAGTTTCCCTCACATGTGAGGCTCATCCATCCAAGTACCTTTGGTGCATTTGATTATTTCAGCTAGGGCTGCCCCATCTCTGAAATCTGGAGTCCTGTATCACCTTGCATGCATGTCATGTGAAAGTACATATGAAGTATACTAGTATACCTTGAATAACCTTTTTATAAACTATTAAAATAAAACAGAGCATAGAAAGTAACATCTGCTGTAGTCCTACAGTATTTCTTACCTGTACAAAGTGAGTTTATCGAATAAAACTTGCCTGAGTGTAATTAGCTTTTCTTGTCCTTTTTTTTAAGAGCTATCTTTTATCAACAGTAAGTCAAAAATATCCCTTTCAATACCACTTTCAATAGTGCACAGTTCAATGTACACGTACAGTTTAGTATGATGCAGAACTTTAGTACACAGTTACTGAACTGTATTTCTTTATTTTCACAGAGGAGTGCACAATACTTACATAAGGAGCTTCCAGTCCGTGTTGCCCACCGCATCGCTGAATTCCGTGGGCTGCCATTCATTGTAGGGTGCAATCCCACAATCCTTCATGTTCATGAGCTCTACATACGATCTTTCTTCCTTCTCTCAGAGTTTCCTCAGGTGAGTCTTTCAAAGAAAATTATGATAATTGACAGCAGGATAAATGCATGGTGTTTCCAAGACAAAGTATGGGTAGAAAGTAAAACACAAGGGCATTAATGCCACCATGGTCTTCGATGCAGGCAGCAGGCAATCTTAAAGAGGCATCAAAGTAGAATAAGATGGGCCAATGGCCTCCACTTACATGTATGGTTATTTGAGCCCTATAGTAGAATCAATATCTTCAGTGCTGGTACATGTTATGTTAATGCATTACCCTATTTTAAATTTTGTGTTGCAAATACTATTAACTAAATTTTCTTTGAAACTTTGGAAAATTCATAATTTTGCAAGTCTTCTATTTTGTTCTCTGCATTAGATTGACAGCCTAGCTACTGAACAGCGATACTCTCGTCTGGTTCGAAATCTGCTTGATGACCATAAGGATGTGGTCACTCATTTGGCTGAAGGCTTCAGAGAAAGCAGAAAGCACATAAAGGTATTTCACAGTTGAAAGGTTTAGATAGCAAAAACTAATAGAGTTACTTTGTGTCAATTGCATGCCAACACAGCAGAAGATTTGTTTGTATAGTCCTGTTTGTAAATATTTTTGCAAAAAGATTTTTGGATGGTACAATCTGTACTTTCATGTGTATTATTGGGTGTGATGGTTTGTGAATGAGTGTACAAATTGTGTAGTGTAAATTTAAGGCCATTGAATTTTTTAACTATGCTCCATGTGCTGAAATTCCAGTTTGTTTAATATTGAAATAATAACAATAATTTTATAGGTGTTTTTATCGTTCCTAAGAAGCTATTTTAAAAGTTTATAAAATTTTTATATGAACACCTGATAAGGTCATTGCCATATTTCCTCAAGAGCTAAATTACAAAAGACTGAGCATTGTTATTATCCAGCTATTGATACAACTCAAATAATTTGGAGTTGTCCCTTGCAAAAAACTGGACATGTCCGGAGTCTGTAATCAGTAATGCTGGAAAGCCTATCAGTGACTTGAGGCTTCAACTGGAATCAAGACTTAAAACCCACAGTGACTAGATTCACAAGTCATAACCATAACAAAGCTCATATCGTACAGTATATCAGTTCATATCATATCAGAGGCAAGTCTTTCATCAATAGCTTTCAAATCAGCTTTCTATTGAAAAGAGCTTTATAATTTAGAGTTATAACTCAGGCATGGACACTAGCTAACACATCTATAGAAATAATCAGGGACTTACGGTAGCTCAACTTGCTGTACATCTCCAGGTGTTTTACCTAAATATGCAGGGACTGTGGGTTAGTCAAGCCCCAAAACAGACTCAGTATGCCTTAGTTCAATTTTTCAAAATGAGTATAATCAATCTAGATCCCTTTGTCATGAGTCTTGATACCTTGTAACGTGGGACTCTCAGCAAGTGATACAGTCACAATACTCAAAAGTTTGGCTAATTTAATTGACAGTACTTTCTCAGACTACTATACAAAAGTTTGGAAATAACCTTTTGGTTTCTCAAAAAGGAAAGCTCAGGTGTTCACCTGGGAAGTGTAACTGTTGTAAGGGACTAGTTGAATACACTGCCCATCCTGAATTTACATTACAGCACAGTAACATAGAGCCAAGGTCCCTCTACCTAGAAGAGGTCTTTTACCTCATTATGCTGTTTTGGTCACCAGGTGTTTCATTTTATTTCTGCAAGCCTTCACTGATCAATGCACAGTACATACTTTTCAACAGAGACATGGTATTGTATTTATTATAGCTTACAACTAGCTCATCTTGGTAAACCTTTTGCATACTTTTGTCTTGATTTCTAACCATGTGTTGCATTGTTTTAGTTTGATGTCACATGATTAAAATATATTCTTTGTCTCTGCATAGGATGAGACCCTCATTCACCGCTTCTTAGATCGTATCCTCACATCTCGATTGGGAATCAGGATGCTGGCTGAACATCATCTAGCACTACATCAAGAGCGGGTGAGTAAGCCATCCAAGGGGTCACCTATATAAAACATTGTGGCTTGCTCTACACTCATTTTAGCCATCATGATGCAGTAGTGGTAAAGATTTATGAGTGTTTGTGACGTTGATTGATTGAGTTCCTGAATGTTGCTGTCATCTGAAGCATTTTATTGCATATGTCAGAAGGATGAGAAGTTCCCCCTCCCATTGTTTGTAGAGTGTGAAGATGGTCATTTCTTATTTTGTAGACATGTATTACCCTACTGCCCCCTCCCCACACATACTCCCACCCCATCTTCCATTTCTTTCCCGCACTGTTATATAGTTTCATGGTCACTCATATTCCTTGAACTGGAAGCCTCAAGCAATATGAATATCTTAAAACATTTTTATCAGTCTAAGGGAGAGTTAAGAAATAATCCTGTCCTTTCATTGTATCCTTCCCTCTATGTGAAGATGTGCTGCAGATGGTCAAGAAACACTTTATCTCTGTTCCAGGGGTCACAGTCCGTACTTTTGTGGAGCTGCTGTTCTTTGATAATTACTATTTCTCTAAAGTTATTGAACCAATCTTCTTTATTTTATCGTTCTCTCCCCTCCACGCCTGCAGCAGTTTTGTTCCTCTTTCCACTTCCACAGCCCGATTATGTGGGCATTATTTGCACCAAGGTGAATCTCAAGAAAGTTCTGGACAAGTGGGCTGATTTTGCAAGGTAATGAGAGTGTGTTAGTTGGATCAGCTACCACAAGGTGATGTTGCCTAATCTTTTCTGTTTACTTCTCAGTGTGTGAGCTGTTGTACAGTAGTAGGTGTGAGTGCATAAGGGGATTATGTAAGATGCAATTAGAAACTGATTGTAGGCAGGGGTTGGGATTCTGTGTTAGCATTAGAAAAGTGCTGTAATAGTAGCTTATTGATGCTAGTGCTTAGTGAATATGGTTCCAACCTCCCTATTTGAAGGAAAAAAACAAGGGGCTGGGGCCCTCCCCAGTCCCCAACCAAAGGAAAGAGGAAAAAGGGGGAGGGGGTATTGTGTAGTTTAAACCCTTGCCACAGACTTGCCTTTTTGGTGTACTCTGGTCATTCTAAATAGTTCTCAGTTACATCTCAAACTCAGCCTTTACCCCTCCCTACAAGAAAAAAATGGTCATGTTGTAGTAAAAGCACTTGTCCCAAAGCTGCTACAAGAAAAACAGGCAGTCTGATCCTGCCCAATGCTTTTCGGATGCATCTTAAATCTAAAGTTCCTTTCAGGTAGTGAACATGGATGTCACAGGATAATTTTGTAAAGGGTACACGCTGGTTTTATGTAGTATCAGCAGAAATAATCACGTATCTCTTTCAATTTTTCCTTAGGGAACAGTGTGAACTAAGGTATGGGTCAGCACCCCGTGTTAGGTTCAACGGTCATGTTGGGGCCACCTTCCCTTACATCACACAACCTCTTGACTATATCCTACCAGAACTTATCAAGAATGCCATGAGGTAAGTTTAGAGGATACAAGCACTTAATGAAAATCTAATTTTGAAAGACTTTTTTGTTTCAAACTTTATACAGTAGTGGTTGGAGGCAAACTTTTTTATAACTTGTTTATTTTTGAGTATGCAAGGAAAATTTGCTTTCACTTCCTTAGTGCAGTTTTTGAGAAAAAAGAAGATGAAGTTAGTTCTGTTCTCATACCATAATGGACATCAAACAACCTAGAAGTTTAAGACCATGTTGTGAAATTCCAGGGCATTCTGATTCAGATTACAAGTGCATCAGATTTGGGAGTGAGAATTGGCTGTAATTTGGGAAGAAAAAAAAAAAAAAAATCAATCATGTTGCACCTACGATGTCACCCTACTTGGGTTAAGTTATTTTTTTGCGGAGTAGAAACACAGTACTGTACATCTGAACCTGGGAAAACCACATTTTTGGTGCTAAATGGAAATTTCACCTAGAAAGCATTGTTTGCTTTCCTTGGCGACACATATTGGTGTGAACTATTCTGTCAGGGCTTAACGATATAAACCCTCTGCTAAAAAAGTAGATTCAAAGGTAGAAAACCTTTGGTTGATATTGTGTACTGTATGTCTTTTGAGGGAATACATCAGTTAAAAGGGAATAAATTACTTATTTTACATCTACAGAAGATAAATTTCTTTGTTTTCAAAATGATTTAGCAATCAGTGTAATTTTTAAACATGAGAAGTTTATGCGACTACCCTTTAAATGATATTTTACTGTCAAGTAGTTTCTTGTTACAAGTGAATTCTAGTTAGAGTTTGTATGACATAAGCTTTAAACAGTTACTTAACAAAGATAGGAACCCACCACATTGGTATGTGAACTTTGTACATGTATACATCCCCTGCCAGTGCAGGAAGGTGTTTACATAAGCTTAACTGTTCTCTAAATATAGGAGACAGATAACCCAATTACCTAACAGGAGTGCTTATATTAGCAACACAGATATCGTTGACAAGAACCATTCTTTCAGACTTCATTGCTGATCCTCCCTTCTACCTTACTGAACTTAGCCCATTCAGCACTGAATAACTTTACTGTATGTACACTTTTCACTCTCCCTGAATTAATTTTCAGTCTTGTGCATTT
>WURT03318415.1:0-12947 GCA_009936505.3 Holothuria glaberrima | reverse complement strand
GTACTTGATATTTGTGAGTGAAATTGATATTCTTAAGAGTCATTCCACTTTATATTTAACTCCTTGAATAGAATTACGTTGCAAAAGTGTGGATACTAGCTTGTTAATTTTTAAGACTAGGAACAATCAGTTTTCAAAAGGAACGTTTGACATGAGGAAACGTGTCAATTCGTTGTTTCAAGTGCAAGGTTTCTGCAATTGTGTTTGCAATTTTACTAGAACTTGTCTTTTCTTGTGAAAACTGGTGGAAGAAACTCAATTTTCTCTATCCATGTTTAAGGTTTAATAATGGCCTCATTGTATCTGCCTAATGATAATGTAGTTAGGACCAACATACATTCTCAATTTGTCTTTGATTGAAAGTTGAGCATCAGTTTTTACATGCTATAATCATGCTACTGAAATCCTGTAGCAATGTACATTGTTGGTAGAAACTGTAGAAACAGGACTTTGGCAAAAGATCTTCTTGAATAAGGTATTACAGTGTAAGCAGGGGAGGGGGGGAGGGGGTTACTCAGATTCACACGTGTGTCCATACAATGTCAGCTGACAGCTGACACTCCAAAACTGTGCTGATGTCGTAGTAGTATTTGCTTTTAATAACCAGTGATGTATTCTTCAGTTAGATGGGGAATGCTTTTGTGCTCATGAGGAAAAATACTGTTTTTGAATACGAATCATGCTTAATTCTCATGTGCACTTTACAGATACTGTACCTGATTCCAACCAGTTCCCTGTTTATACCACTTGGTTTTTGAGTATTTTTTCTCGGTGTATTTGCTTTAAATCACAACATCTTTAGATATTTATGATAGCAAGATTCACTAGGTACATTATTTGCTGTTTCTGAATACTTAATATATGTTATTTAAAATAAGTTTTGATTCAGTTTGCATTCTTCATGGATTTTGCAGGGCCACTGTAGAGCACCATCTAAACACACCTCACAACCTTCCGGACATTGTGATAACAGTTGCAAATAATGATGAAGACTTCATCATCAGGTATGTAATATTTTCCAAACAGATACCAGTAATTAACTAGATCGGTTTGTACTTGCAGGTAGGTATAGCAAAGCCCTGGAAATGGTATGAAACTTAGATGTAGAGTCCAGCTGTTAATGGTGACACCTAATGTGATCAGTGGAAAGTGGGTTGAAAATGGATGTTTTTACATGAGGAAAATTGCTCACATACCAAAATGGTCAGCCAGCTGTTACCTAATCACACTTGAAGTTATTCATCCAGCCTCCCCCTAAGAGGATTAACTTATCAACTAGTTACTCTTGTATGTGAACTGAGTAGGGCCTACATAAAGGCTTCAGTTTCACAGATTATTGAGCGTATTAGTGAGTGTTGATGCAGCATGACTGGGCAAGCAAAGAGGCAAGGCAAAAGTGTGAAACAGGAAGTCAGGTTAGGAATTGTTATAGCACACTTTTTGCCGGAAAAGTGCGGTAACAGATCCACATTTTGGTATGGGGAAAATTTTCATAATGATTTCAATCATTTTAATAAAGTGTATCCCATGTGGCACAAATAGAATTTTAGTAATATGTATTGCTTTAGTGTTGAAACTTGTCCTCGTACTGGAATTGGTAAATGTAAGTGGATCTTCATGGTAGTTTCAACAATCAAAAGTGGGCCTGGAGTCACAAAAGCAGTATTGTAACAAGCCATGACTTGAGTCACTAATTTTCAAAAGGGAAATAACTCGAGCAACTGTATCATAATTTTCCTCATAGAAATAATGCAAGGACTCTTGTCACTGACTCAACTCAAGTCACATTGAAAGTAGTAAATGACTCGACTCGACTGCAAAATTGAGTGACTCATTACAACTATGCACAAAAGGTTGAGAAACACAGTGGATTGAGCAGGATTGTAATCAAAATTCCGTCTGTATGCTTTGCATACTGCATCTAGGGTTTTTTGAAGATGGATTACATGTCTATGAATGAGGAATTTTTTTCAACCTATCATCAAATTGTGTAATTGGGCAAGGAAGGAACTCAAGTGGACATTTTAATGTGATCAATTCATCATGACTTTTGGAGAGGAAATCTCAATACAGTTTTCTAATGTCACATAAACTTTTTCATATTGCATATACTATCTTCAAAGATGAAATCATTAAAAGATTCCATCCCCAATTAATTGGTGCTTACGTTAATAAGATTTCTTATCATCATGCCCACTAACTAGTAATTAATTACTTTCATTTTGTCTCTCAAGCTGAAACTCAAGGTCACCAATTAATAAAGTGATGACTGCTAGAGTCTAAGTGACTGGTGACTCATGTTTAATTTAGACTTTACATATGGGATTTATATGTAGGGTTTGTCTTGTTGTAAATGTAAAGAATATTTAAGACCCTGTTCATTGTAACAGGAAGTCAGAATAAGTTGATAAGCCAACATGTTGTGTGCTGTGGACAGCATAAGAAGAGGATAAAGAATTAGAAAAATATTTAAGTGACAATTATAATTTTTAAAGATACTGAATGGAAGAGAACAACTTTTCATTATGTCCTTCAAACCTCACACTATGGTCATATTCATACCTCAAGATATTTCCTTTTGAAGATTGGCCAGTCTTATCAAAAAACACTTCCAGTTGCTTCAAGGTTACAATGCACGATGGTTGATTAGATAGTATGTCAACCTTTATGCAATTGAGGTGCAGTCAATGCAACTAAGATTCTTGACATATCCCATAAGATGTATAGGACACTCGTACACCCACAAATGTGATATCGACAGAATGCATTGGATATGCTTTTTTTATTGGCACTGAATATGCATTATGGCCTCTGTTTAAAAAAATGTTTAATCTGCTGCCATGTCAACTCACAAATGTTAAGCAGCACAGGCAGGCAACTCCCAAAACCTTTTCTTGTACTTTAAAATTGAATTAGTTGTTAGACGTTAAAACTGGTACTGGTAAAATCATTCAATACCCTTCACTGTAGATTGAGCTTACAATTTAATGAAAATGAAGGTCATTTGTAGGGGGTCTAGATATATTTCATGTGCCTAATTGTACAGGAATACACAAGCTTTGATCAATCAGTATGGCTACATGACAATATTTGTATTTCTCCTCATGTGTTGCACTTAGGTGATGGATGTATATGTTTGAAAATTCATAAACTTCCAATTATGACAGCATGCTATTGAGATGTGGTTAACACCATTATTAAAGAGACTCAAGTTTTTGTGATTCTTTCATATTTTGTCTGTGGAATATTACATGGGGGTTACAGCTATCCTGTTCGTAAACCTGCAAAATAAGTTTCTCCTTTTCAAGTAAGTCAGTAGTCAGAGAACTTGAGAAAGATGCCTTAGATCTTTGAAAATTCAACGGATTTGTTACAGTGTGTGCCATAAACAGTAAGAGGTCAGTTTGTCATATTTGTCTCATGCTTAAAATAGAATTAAACTTTGTCAAGCTGGAAGTAGGCCAAAAAATTATCCTTAAATTGTGATAATTCATGACCACAGAAAGGACAGGAAATTTTGTTTATGAAATTCTGGGAATCTTGCAGGTGATAGCAGCTCACCATCTGTAGTACATGTACCATTGTATCCATTTATTCTTGTCAACTAGTAAAGCCAAAAAGTTGCATAAATGAAAAGTGATTTATCAAGGGACAGTTACCTCTAAACTTTGTGACATGTTCTAGGCACAATAGTTTCCTTATTCAAATGGAAAACTTGAAGCAAGAAACCAAAGCCTACTCAGTCAGAAAGTATTTCAAAACCAGGATCACTGAGAAAATAGTCAATATCAGAAAGCATACATTCATGTAGCCCCTCTTGACCTTGTATAATAACTGCATATGCATGAATGCATGATTAAATGTGAATTGATAAAGATTTCTTTTTCTTCTTTTGTCCTTCTTAGTTGCACATTTGCCAACTTTGCTCTTCTTTTACGATAGTGGTACTTAGCGTATTGTGTAGAATATGGCATTTGCATTCATCAGTTTTATTTACTTATCACATTGTAAAACACCCCTCTGACATCAACAGCCCAGAAATTTTCACCCACAGTATAGGTTACATAAGTTCATATATGTTCATTGTTCAGATTACATTTAAATGACAATGGTATACATTATATTCTGTTCATGATGTGTGCCCATTGCCATCTGAGCTAAAGCTCTCCTGTCATCTGAATGTACTCTCATCATTGCCATGTATTGGACAGTGGTCTCTCAAAGCCCCTGGGCCCAAAACCACAAGAGTAGACATGATGTCTTTGACCTTTATTCCTTGATGTCATATTCAAGGCTTTTATTTTGTGACCAAATCGATGCTTCATACTGTTTGGCCACACCCTACATTAGTCTCGCTTAATCTTTTACCATCTATGCTGGGCCAAGTGAGCTGCTCCATTGTGTTTTGTAGGCATGAGTTTTGACTGCAACATTCCAATTGGGTTCTAAGGGGTCAACCAATATTCTTATTCGTAGGCCATGGAGTAGCAGGAAAGTCATTCACCAGTATCTTTGCAGCAATTCAGTGACTAGACATGTGGACAGTTGTCCTCATGAAAAATTGTTATAAAAGTCAAGATCATCATCCCTTTGTGGTTAATGTCCCATTCACAGAGTCTGTAAACTTGTATTTGTTGTCTATGCATAGTTTGAGTTTAGACAGGCATACCAAAGTGTGTTTAGAGTAACATGATATTTACCTCTCAGACTACCCTTCACTGTTCCTGCATCAAGTTGATTCCATTGTTCCTTAACATTAGCCTAGCTAATACATTACCCCATACTGTATCCATGCTGTCTGACCTTGGTGACTTCAAACACAGTCATCTGGGGTTCACCTGGCTAAGGGCAAAGGTGTATTTATGATGGCTTATGATTTACTGCAAAGACAAAGATATTTGTCATGCTTTTGTTATTATCTGCACATCCCATTGATAGTCATGTTTTACAATTGTTTGTTAAATAAGCATGCTTGATTAGCATATCACTTACAAATCATTACTGTCATGTACTTAGCTGCTCTGTCATGTACTACATATGTGTTAAAGCTGCTACAGTCAGTGTAATTGTCATGCAAAACACCATACTGACAATAAACAAGTCAAAGTTGTTGAAGAAGATAAATACAAGTTTTTCTTGATATTCAGTGTTTGGATAAACTAATTGTATTACATGAAAAACGCAGATCCTTCCACTTGATGGAACAAACTATTCACTCATTATAGGCCAATTCATATTGGAAACATTGCCCATTGTCAAATATGAACAAAGCATGCATGGAGTAAATGCAGCTAGCAACAAAGATACTACAGTATGACAGATTGTTGACTCCGAAGTCCGAGAGTATAGGATTCATGCACCTGAGACTATCTTGCAGAGAAAATAATTCTCTGTGAGAAATGGCACACATCTTAAGCTGTCAAAACCAGCCAGTTGAACAACAGAAATTCTTAAAGTGTACCTGAAGTCTAAACTTCTAATAACGTATGTTATCAAGTTAATAAAAGAAATCCCAGTGGTTCAACTTCCATCTTCTTAGGACATTGCTGTTAAAGATGTAGAATGTTGAAGTTCACCCAACTTAAAGGGTAGATTTTGCAATAATTTGTAATTTGTGATGTAATTCTTGTGTATCTTGCAGTACAGTCCTTGCTCCTCTTTTTTTCAGAAGACAGTACACCTTGTACCAAAATGTGATCACTGTTAAAAAGTGATGTGACTTTACAAGCTCACTGCTCACAACATTCTAAGCAAGGACTTTACAAGCTCTCTCCTTACAACATTCTTAGCAAGGACTTTACAAGCTCTCTCCTTACAACATTCTTAGCAAGGACATAGTAATTTGTTCTAGGTCATACAATCATTTTAATTCCAAAAGGAAGCAAAAGCAGATTATGTGAGTTGCACAAGAAGGATATCTCCAATTAATGCCCAGTCATCTGTCATAAACAAAGTTAATAAGATTCAAAGTTTTATATCTCAGCAGTGGAGTAATACATTGGAATCAGATGAACGAGATTCATTTTTCAACTTCTGAAATATATATATATATATCCTAGTAGTATTAGGCTTGAGAAACACTTTAAATTGTAGAAGATCCAGTGGTGGAACTCCACATCTGGTTCAGTGCTAGAAAGATTATTCAATATTCATTTCACATATCCAACATTTACTTGCAAAGAAGTCCTTTGTAAGTAGTATTACTGCTTTGAAGTTCTTTTTATGAGCATATTTGATAACAAGTGTCTTCATTTTATTTAGGGTGTCAGATAGAGGTGGTGGCATCCCTCACAACACCTTCCCAAAGGTTTTCCAGTACCACTTCACCACAGCTGAAGACAGTACAGACAGAAGATTGACAGGGGGTACCTTTGGTGCGTTTACTTCAAATACAGGACCTACTGCAGGACCACTCTGTGGGTAAGTTCCTACATGCTAGAAGAATGCAAGGTGCTACTTTCATTATGTATGATACAGGTCTTAAAGCATGGCTATCTGGTCTGTGCATAGGTGTAGGAAGCTGTGAGAGGGGGGGGCACAGTTAGAAATGTGGAGGGGTGAAAATATGCTTACACCTTCCCCCCCTGATTCAAGGAAAAAACCTAGATATTCCCTCTGTATAAAACATCAAATATTGGCAGCAATCTTCCTCAAAGGTGCAAAACTATTTAATGGGGGACACCCCCTCCCCTTAGACCCCTCCCCCAGGATGGAGGTTGAAACATGGTTCAGAACCCTCCTCCATGTTGAGGACAGCTTCCTATACCTACTGGTCTGGTTTTATGGGCAACCTTGAGGACCTCACTGAATTTGATTAGTTCATTGGCTTTGAAAGTCCTTGAAATTTATAATCATTAGAGGAGTGTGAAAAAGTATGAGCACCTCATTTTGGCAATACATATAATTAAGGGGATGGAAGTGGATTCCATAAAAAAAAATTTTAATTTTTTCATTACCCACTTCCTTCTCTCCTAAAGACTGACACAATTTGAGATGCTGTGAAAGTGGAATTGCATGGGAAGTGATCCCTCAGAAAAGTTAACTATCAATAATTAGGTTAACCCTTTCGCAGCCAGCCTCAGTTTCCCTATTGTGCCCTTTTCAGCCAGCTAGCTGAACACTGTTCTTGGCAATATTTGCAATGTGACATAACTTTTTACCTTAACTGAATTCAAAGTTGGTCAGAACATAAAAATTGTAGAATGTACATTCCCCTACCAGTTACCGTTGTTTAAAATGCAATTCGGTCAAACAAATTCAAAATGGCCGCCAATTGCCTAAATTCACAGAACTGGTCCCTGTACTGATGTATGATCTTCATCTTCCCCGAGATCGCAAATTTTGCAATGAAAAAGTATCCAGACAATTGACAGAGCCCCAATTACGATCCAGAATGTTCGAGGACATACCTGTACCCTACAAATCAATTTCACCGTCTTTTTTCTTCAGGGCCACCTTCAGAACTTCTTACGCTGATTAAAATATACGCGCTGCTTATTCTGACTAATCCAAGGAGGCTGCCATTTTGTTTGCTCTGTATATCGTTACTACTTCAAGTTACGAAAAAAATTCCAATTACGGCATCCACACAAATTATGCGTAGAAGCTATTCAGAAGGTCACACTGACTTCTGGGGGTATTTCTATAGCTTGTTTGGTCCTTTTTAAGCGTGGTAGGTTGGATACATAATAGTATGTAAGTGGCTGTGAACGGGACATTAACTTGATACGTACTATTACATTCTGGCTGCGAAAGGGTTAAGGGTTAGAGTGAAAGTAAGGCCAAGGGTCAGGGAAGGGTAAGGTATCAAGGATTATAGTAAGGGTCAAGGAAAGGCTGTTAACTTGACTTAAAAACTTCTGAAATATTACTGTTTCAGTAACATAGGTGTGTGCTTTTCAGAAGTTTTCCTGGTTCCCTTACTCATTTGGGTTTCATGATAAAGTTGCTCTCTCGTTGTGTTTTATCTAGGGGGTGATTTTGGCACTGTGGCTGGCTAATTTGTAATGAGTTAATGCAAATGTTGGTCTTATTTGCTCCTAAAATTTATACATTTTGAATGAATGCAAACAAAAAAAAACACTGCATTTAGTATCAGTCAACGTTAAGTGCATGTATTTGTTTTGTATACTACAATTATGCACATGTAGTAGCACACATAGCCTACATAACATGTTGTATGCGGCCAGTGTCCCTAGCTGCTGACTTGGGTTATCCTGCCACTTTTTTTCATATAAGCTGTGCAAACTCCCCCAGCATGGAGTCTGTTTATGGTACTATTAGGAATTCAAATGTGACTAAGGTGGTATGGGTCTATTCTTAGTAGAGAACCACTGTTATGACAGTCATTACAGCCTAAAGGTTTGAATTACCAGAAATATGTTCTGTGTCAAAGTGTTGTTTTTTAGTATATGATGCTGTTTGTACGGATTGCACACAAAAGTCTGTCTTACTGTGCTGCAGCCTGATATGTCTACCTCAGAAAGGAATTTGATAGTTACCCTTCTTGAAAACCCCTACTCCCTTCACATCTATCCTTCCTCCTCGCTCTCTGCTGCTCTTAGTTTGATATGGACTGCATCATAAACTCATTGCCTTCTCAGAGGGTTGGTCTCTTCCTATCTTTGTCTCTTTTGTGTTTAGTTTTTGCCGTAATGCTTTTGCTTTTTGTATTGTCTAGGGAGTGCATATTTTCAAGCCCAGAAGGGTTTTCTGTGCACTTCCTTTCACCTCATGTACTTGTGCTTTTATTACCAATTCTTGGTATGTTTACACATATATATGATCATGTAAAGTGATAGGACAAATAAACAAAACCAAAGTGTTATACCTTTGCATAGCAGTTATACCATATCTTCACAGGTAGGGAATTTGTGGTAATGGTAACTTGCAAATCAATTTTCTTGAGACTTACATGCTCTCAATCTCATTTTCTAGGTTTGGGTTTGGACTCCCAGTATCTAAAGCTTATGCTGAGTACCTTGGAGGATCCTTGACCATGCAAACAATGCAGGGGATTGGTACGGACGTGTACTTGAGACTGCGTCACATCGATGGCAAACATGACAGTTTTAGAATCTAGGGTTCTCAGCAGCCAACATGTGAATTTTCATGTTTCCGTCAGAAAAAACTCAAGGATTTATTGTCTGAATGGATTAGCTCAAAAAAGCCAGGACATTCTGGATTGCACAAGCACATTGGTGGATAAGTGCGAACAACAAGATTATCAAGTTTGTTAGAGGCTCCCACTAGTGAGAAATGAAAACTCTTCATATTATGATGTCACATTGATATCTGCATGTTTTATTGGACAAAAAGTAGATATTAGAAAAAAGTGTGTGAGGAGAATATTCCATTGTAACCAAGTGTCTTATATTTCCTGCAACCAAACTCTTAGAATGGCTGTACCTTTCAGATTTCTCTCCTCTTGGGTTTTGCATGTAAATACCTTAGTGTTTTTGAAAAGTGGTGGCTTTTAAAATTCCTGATCTTAACTTCTATTTCATTGTCATTATTTTCAATCTTTTTTTGAAATTGACCAATGTTATTATATCTATCTTTCTTTGTTGTTATTCTTTTCCCATTTAGTTTTTAATGAAATGACAATTTTTTTCGAACCAAAGGTAAATATTTGACATGTTGAAATACTAGTGTTAATGTTAGTTACAATTAATATCTCATTAGAATGTCAGTGTTCATTGTTGGCATACTGATGAGCAATTTAACTTTTAACTCTCAGAAATTGTGTGAACTGCTTGTCCTCTTTTCAGTAGATGGCTAGAAGTATATGTTGTGTTCTAATATTCCATGTGTACGTACCTCATAAAGTTTAACATAATACATATTGCCATGATAATAAAGGAAAGTTGAGAGAGCTTGTGTTAAGTGAAAAGCGTATTGGTATTTTGAGATTTAGCTTATTTTACTTTAAATGCAGAAAATGTTGCAAATTTTGAATTTTTGTAAATAAAGAAGCTTAATGATTCTTTCTTTTCCAAGTGTTCTAATGAATGGCAAGGAGAGAGGGAAAGACTTTAAATTGTCAATCGTTACAATTCTGTTTCGTTGTATATTGGTTAGAATAGATTATTTCTATGGATTACCCTTCATTGAGACAAATGACAAATGTTCAATATGTAGTAATGTAGTTTTGCCTTTGTATTGTACATAAATTATAATGTGGTATCAGCTGATTAGTTCTTGACAAAATTGGTTGAATAAAATTTGATTTTCTGTGGTCACATGATACTGCCTCAATTCATGTAAGGTATGGTATAAAATAGTACTGTTACAGCCTTTGGACAACATACTGTGCACATACAGTTGCAATAATACTTGAGTGTCAAGCAGTAACCTGTTGCCTTGGAAGGTGACTTATGGAGAAGCCAAGATAATTAAAATAGTGGAAGGATTTGTATTCATCTTGGTGTAAATGAAATAAGTTGTCGTTTCAAAAAATATTTTGTTTACCTGTATTACTTTGTTGAAGGGTAGGTACTGTGTTAGATGGAGGTGATAGAGGGAGTCCTCATCAATAGACCCTTTTTCAAATAGCAACTACAAAGGATTGTTGTATAGAGTTTTGATATGCATTGCTTTGTCAATGGAATTTTATTGTGGCCAAAAACAGTGCACAACTGAGTTCTATCCCATAATCCTGTGTAATCGCTATTTGGAAAAGAGTATATTTTTGTGTAAAGGAACTCCTCACTTTTCCTATTCCCAACCCTTTCCGTTAAGTGGTTCCTGAATCCTCACAACCGGGATTTACTTTGAGTGCAGTTTGAATTTGATAGTGTGCTGTGTGTTGGTGGTAGCTCTTTTGTTAACGTAAAATATTGTTGTATCAATAAAGTTAACACTGTCATTAAAGGGCATTAGGCCTAAAGGGCATAGAAGATACTCACTTGTGTTGCACAGTAGCAGATCAAATATGATGTCAGTCAGAATGGCAGGGAGCCACTCTCAATTTCCTTAAGTTAATTTGTCATATTGGTATATTAAAATTGGGATATTTTAACCCAAACACTCTTAATGTGGCAAAATCATCTGATCTACCATGAAGCCACACATATTTTATGCTCTGTAGCACAGTAAGGGTACACTTAGTGAGTACACTGTCAGAAAGATTTTTATGCAGTGTGCATCATCGAAAGCAAAATGATAAAATATTGACTTGCAAGCACCATAGCAGTGGTATAAGTTTCAAAGTCATTTATATTCAGTCACTTTTTTATTACATTTGCCTCGATGTGTTGCCTGAGAGTGTGCTCATAACAACTGTAATAGATAGGACTATAAAATTAGCTAATGATAGTATTGATTTTGTGATTTGGTATGCTGCCTGTTTGTTCAGCATTATTTATTACATTAACAGAAATAACGAAATGAAATAACTCTAAAAATGCTACAACATGCCTGAAATGTGAAAATTTAAGAGGTATCCAACAAATCTATCTCATATGCAGCTGTTTTCCTAGTGCCAGGGCTTGAAATATGACCTTTTAGGGGCTCTTTCCTCTATGTCCTAATTACCCTTAAAAATCATATACTCATAAATTGCCTCCATAATTGCCTTCAATCAAAAGCCTTCTGTATTGTTTGTGTTTTAATGGCCTTGGTTTTTCAAATGTTGGTCATTGTTTAGAACTCCTTCCTTTTTCTTGATTCCCTGGCAGACGTCCGTTGCCTGAGAACCATTTTGTTTTTGCCCTTATCAGTTCATGGTTTCAAGCCCTGGCATCGAATGACTTCAGGAGTTGATAGCAATACGTGTTGGGTTTGTTATTATCTTATGATGTATTGAGTAAAAAAACCATGCAGCAAAGCTTACTCATATACCAGGCTAATTAGGCTGGCTTTCAAACAATGGATTATGTTCTAAAAGTCAGCCACATGGAACTTTTTGTGTTGTGCAGATGTTTGGCAAAAGGTTGGCTGTTTCCATCATTAGTTTTTGAGTAGTAATTCTATAAGGATTTATCTTCTGGACAGTTACATGTACCTAGGAATAGGTGTACAGAAAGTTGGTTGATTTAGTCGAAAGTTTGAGAACCATTGATGACAAAGAGCCTTCTTGAAAAGGTCAGGTATCTTTATTAGCTATGACCAATGTTTGAAAACCATCAATGTGAATGATCCTCTTTTGGCAATTAAGGTATACTATTTAAAGTCTGGGTCTCTCATCTAGAGGTAAAGTGTTTATTTCTAAATCAAGAAGTAACTATGTTTTGCAGTCTTTTCTCTTATCACAGTTCCCTCTAAGTTTAAGTATTGTATATTAAATGTAAACGATGCTTGTATGGTGCCCACTTTTAATTTCAATACATATTTGTTATTTTATTTCTACATGCAGGCCTATATAGTTAACCAATTGTCACTTACACAAAAAGCCTATTAGTTGGTCATAGATTATGTGAGTTTATTGGAGCAATGGAGATTCATGTGTACATGAATATTCAGTAGCATGTAGACAGATTAAAACAAAATGTGGTTCTAGTATCAAATATTAGTTAATTTATAATTGGCCATATGCTTGGATGTTAAAACCCCCATCCTCTCACATTGCTAAATACTGTTTTCTTGCAACAATGGTAATTCTCAAATACCTGTCATTTTATTATTTGAGCATAAATACAACAATTTTTGAACAAAAATTATTTGTGTTATTTTATTGCTATTGAGGGTTGAGAAACTTGAGACATTGCAGTTACTTTGACTGTTTGGATAGTAACATTTTTCATTCTCAAGAGCATTTTGGGGGCTAACCCCAGGGTGGCTGAAAATCTGTGACTTAGAGAGGGTCAGAACATGTTTTGTTTTGTGGGTTTAAGTGGATGTGTGGGTGGCGGTAATGTCTGTATGTCCAATGTTATTTCAAAAATACATGAATGGCTGTTTACCTTTAAACAGAACCTCTGTTCCCTCCGCTCCCTCTCTCTCTCTCT
>WURT03318304.1:0-16733 GCA_009936505.3 Holothuria glaberrima | reverse complement strand
AACAGATACACTATACCTTCAGTTTGGCAGCCATGTTTCTTTGGCAAGTCAAATGTCTATACAATAGGTGAATTCATTACCTGAGATACCTACCCATTGTTTGCTGAAAATACATTAATGAAGAGAGTGAGCTTACAGACTCTGCCACATACAAAACCCTTCCCCCACACTCCTCTTTCTCCTTACCCTTCATCTTCATTATCACAATTAATATTAATGTTAAGTTCTGGTCCTAACATTTTTGTTAATTTTTTTTTGTTTTTGGTCTTAGCAATTCACTTTGAAGTAGAACTTTTTTCCTTTGTTCTGTAGGTATCAGATGACCGGAGTACGATGGATGTGGGAATTACACCAGCAAAGGGCAGGGGGCATAATGGGGGATGAGATGGGGTTAGGGAAGACTATTCAGATGATTGCATTTCTGGCAGGACTGAAACACAGTCACCTTAGAGATCCTGATTTGAGGTAGGTTCTTCAAACTACAGTTGAGAATGAAGTTTTAAACATTCTCATGACAGTGAAGAAAAAAAAGTGTGAGACAGTAAAAAGAAAATGTTTGACATTATACTTATGCAAAAGTATGGTAAAGGTTAAAATGTAATTGTTGGCCCCAGGTGCAGTCAGCCATAGTAAAGTGAAAGATGGTCTGGTGATATTGTTGCAATGAAACTGTCACTATGATAATATGTGCCAACATTACTTTCCTCATTGTAATTAGGTCATGGAAACTTTGCTCATATGTTTGTGTAGAGAATTTGGTAAACGGTGATCACATATCTGGACTGATTTAATTCAGTATGTATTGTAAACTTTGCTCCTTCATGAAAACGTTGAAAAAAACTAAATTAGACAGTGATTTGGCACCAAGTGCATGTACTGTAGATTTAAAAGAATAATGTTTTCAGTACTTTTTTATGAAATCTTTTAAAAAGAAAAATGAGAATGCCATGGTAGTTTATTCTATAATTTTATCTTCTGTTTGCAGGTATTCAGGGTTAGGACCAGTACTCATCATATGTCCAGCTACTGTCATGCATCAGTGGGTCAAGGAGTTTCACAAATGGTACCCTGACTTTAGAGTGGCAATCTTACATACATCTGGGTCTTTCATGGGAACAAAGGTTAGTTCTATAGAATTCCAGAATGATAATGGCTGTTTTAGCTTGTTAAGTGCAGTTGGGTAAATTTACAAAGCATGAGCAGGAAAGAGTACCATTAGAGAGACTGCATATGCAAGAGAGATATTTTGTACACTCACTCACAATTTTCAAGTTTTAAATTATGTTTCTAGACATTAATCATAGGTCAAAGAGAATTTTTTTAGAGAGAACTTCTCTTTGAAGTTAATTTCTTCAACTCTGACCGAAAAGGTTGGACAGTATGACTGTAAATTGTGGAAGACAAGAAAACAGTCACTACAAGCCTTTGTATCCATGAGAAAATATCCGTGAAATTGATCTGTGGTACTTTTATGTGGTACAGCTACATCCAATTTCCTAACTTGTCTGTTATAAGATGTTATGACATTTGACGCATAATTAGGTTGGTGACTATAAAGAGGAAGGAACTTCGTGTAAACTGCAGATCTTTGATGAAACGACAAGTTTCTCATCTATTGTGTGTGGTGAGGATTCTTTCTCCACAGGGCAGTCTCAAATAGAGGAGATTTTTGTTACTTCAGTGCGAGTCATCTCTGGCTTGTGGATGAAGAGAAATTCTGGATTTGTAGAAAAAGAAAATTTTCACACGTCTGTAATGATCATTTGTAGATAAAGCATGATGGGAAATTGTCAATAGGGTAGATGGGTGTTAAACTTAATTGACTTTGAAGAATTTAGGTTATTGTAGGAAAAATCACTGGTTTGTAGCTGATGTGTAATATGTCCACCAAAGATAGCAATTATACAGTATTCATATCTCTTGGAATGCATATTTTTGGGAAGAAAAACTGTTGTAGGAGCTTGTTAGTGAGACTTAATGGTTTAATATTGAATACAGGTTTTTTTCTGTCTATGACATAGTGATGCAATTTAAACACAAAAGTTCCCTTGAAAAAGCAGTGGCCTGGAAATATCATATAATTCAGACCTATTTGATATCCCATTGTCCTTCCCAGTTCCCCTACCATTCCTTGATACTTTTCAGCACTGTTTATGTAGACCCAACCTCTTTTTGCTCCTCTTGGTAAATGTAATGTTGATGGCTCTTCTTTGTAATTACACAGTCGTGACAAAATTTGCTTATTTAACAAAGTCAGAGAAATTTTCTTCAAAATCATGTTGAGTTTGGTTGATAATTATTTTCAAATATGACATGAAAGATTTCTCTATCACACCAGACCCATTAAGTGCTGTGAAGGAATATTTTAAAAAAAAACTTAATAAGAAAAGAAAGTCTAGGCATTTACATGAATAGATTCATTACAGACAGGAAATATAATTTAGAATGTTATAGGATGTTAAATTTTAATGAAAGTTGTTTGTTTCATAACCTTGATGTTAGTATTGCCTGAATAATGGTAACCAATACCGTTCTCGTTGTAGGCAACATTAGTACGTGATATTGTTAACTCACATGGCATTTTGGTGACGTCATACACAACCTGTCGAATTCAACAAGAGCTTCTACACAAGTTTGAATGGCACTATGTTATCCTTGATGAAGGACATAAAATAAGAAACCCAGATGCTGAAAGTACTATAGCTTGTAAACAGGTTTGTTTGAACTTTGAATTCCTACACTTTAAGCCAAAGGAAACTGTAAAATAACTTTTTTAACTCTCCAGTTCATCGTTTTTGTTTATTCTCCCTGATTTTCTTTCGTTTTCTCTGCTGTCTCTCTGTTGCATATTTTTTAACTGCAACTTTTCAGCATATCCCCTTTGTTTTAGAGAGTGTGAGGTGGCATTGGTCCATGGTGGTAACATGGTGCAAGCTTTGGTACCAACAGTGAATACTTGTATAGTTAGTATGAACAGCACATGTGGCAATTATAACTAATTTCTGTAAGGTGGTAACAAAACTGTGAGGTGACTTCCTCTCAAAAAGAATACTTGGGGACACCCTGCTGTTTATAAATTTAGTATTAAGTCTTTTCATATAATTCTGCATTATAGAGGAATCATAGCTGTTTACATGTTGCCCGTTATAATAACCAGTCCCAAGGACATTCCCTCCAGGATACAGTAATTATACATCACACTTAGTGACAAGTTACTTCACTGGTTCTCAACCCCAAAGGTACTTAACCCCAGGTGGAGGAATGCAATCAGGAATAAAACTAATAGTTCTTGTTCACTTGTCTGATAACCAAAAGTTGCACACTCACCACTGTTACACTTATTATGACTCATCACTTTGTCAACAAATAAAATTCTTGCAGCCCATTGACAGTTAAAGTTTTATTTTTTGTGCTGTTGCAGTTCCGAACACCACACCGCCTCATCCTTACAGGTTCACCTCTTCAGAATAATCTTCAAGAGTTGTGGTCTCTGTTTGATTTTGTCTTTCCTGGTAAACTTGGCACCCTGCCTGTCTTTCTGGAGCAGTTCTCAGTACCTATAACTCAGGGTGGCTATGCCAATGCTACGTCAGTTCAGGTATGAACCTTACTAAATAAGTCAGTGATAGAGAGAAATTGAACCATTTTGAGTCTACTGTTGCTTCCTCAAGACAAATTGGCTACAGAAATTAATCCCTTCCCTCCCCTCTCCTTGAGAAATGCATTTTCTCAGCTTCAACTTCCATGTAAGTAACACATCCTTTACCCCCTCCCCTTAGGGTAGACTCTTTTGTTGGAAATCTTTTGGTTTTCAAGTTTGGCTATAACTTTAATATGTTGTGCTAGATAAATACTGAGGAAATTCTGATCTGAGAATTTCATTGTATGTATCCTTTTGACCCCTGTCACTCCCCCTTGCCTGTCTCACCCCTCACTTTTTCAAGTTGTAAGTTGTATCAAACACATATTTATTGTACACAATTCTTCATCAGGTGCAAACGGCTTACAAGTGTGCATGTGTTCTGCGGGACACCATCAACCCCTACCTCTTAAGAAGGATGAAAGCTGATGTACAGCAGAATGTTCAGCTGCCTTCCAAAAATGAGCAAGTTCTTTTCTGTAGACTAACAGATGAACAGAAAGAGATCTACAAAGATTATCTTAACTCCAGAGAATGTCATCTTATCATGAAGGGAGATTATCAAGTAAGTGGGTCTAAGTTTTCATTGAAATGATATTGTGTACATTTTATCATAAAAGGGGAACACTTGGTAAAAGTTAACACTTAGTTAGTCTGTGAAATCTAGCAGGTATTCTTCGTTATGTCAAACACATTGTGATCTACGAAAATCAAATGCTACACCTAACATCCCCCACTCCCCTCCCACTGACAATAGTTTTGTTAACCCTTCCATGACCTTGACACATCAACTTGCTTGGAAGTTGTCTATTAAAATATGAGATAAAGATTTAAGTGTGAAAAACTTCCTAAACATCTTAGTAAAAGCCTACTTGGGTTGTAAAGTGTGATATTTTATTTAAGTGTATTTTGCTTTGTCAGTTAAAGATTAAGAAGATATATTTAAGGATGTTGCAACCTTCATTTGTAGATATTCTCAGGACTCATCACAATGAGAAAGATTTGCAACCATCCTCATCTTGTGACTGGAGGTCCACCTATCATGAAAGGTGAGGATGAGGAAAGTATTCCTGTGGAGGAGAGGTACGGCTACTGGTCCAAAGCTGGGAAAATGATTGTCATTGATTCTCTCCTTAAGATCTGGAAGAAACAGGGGCACAGGGTTCTTCTCTTTACACAAGGAAAACAGGTCAGTATAGAACTAAATCACTCCTAAAGTAAATGCTCAGGAAAACTGGAAGTGAGGGAATACTGTAGCTAATTGGGTATCTGCACTGATGTATACTAAATGGCAATCTTGTTTTGTACATAAAATATTCACAAACTAATTGATTGGTACCATTACATGATCTGGTGTTGGCTACTTGACAACATTAGTTCTCAAGTTTGCTGACAACGTAAGGTTGCTTAATCTATAAGAAAAAAATGAGAGAGAAATGAATAACAAAGTAAAAAAAAAAAAGAATCAGTTTCAGCATGATAAATTCGAAGCTAGGTGGGTAGGTTAGTTTTATTCATTTTCACAACCAGGTGAATGTTAGTGTTTAAACTCAATGTTTTATGGAAAGAATGTTGAAGAAATTGTAAATGAAATTGTTAAATTATGATTTTTAGCTTTTTGATTTCTCCTGGAGGAGTAAATGGGATGGTTATATAAAGTGAGTGAGATGGAAACTTGGATGTGTCTTTTTTTAATATACAGTTCCCTATTTGTATTGTTTTGAGTTTAGTTCTTCAATGTCAGATGTCTTTTCATTCACAAGCTTGTCTGAAAGTTTTGTTTTTGTTTTCCCTGGTAGATGCTGGACATCATTGAATCTTATGTGAAAGTTAGGTACACCTATTTACGTTTGGATGGAGGTACAGGGATTTCATCACGGCAATCTTTGATAAACCAATTTAATCAGGTTAGTGAAGGGACACGATATCAGAATTTAGGTATAGTCTTGTACTGAAAAATCTTTAATTGCTTATCTCTTTTGTCATTTAGACCATTGTGGACAGTGATGTAATGAAAACCTCAAGCTGCTAGCCTTATTTTACAAAATAAGGTATATTTGTCCATTGTTAACTCATATGTATCTTGTTAACAATAAGGAACCTTTATTGCCTGGGAATTATTACAAGTAGGGGAAGTGAGGTAACTTATGGATAAGCATGTATTTTTTTATGTGTAGCCCAACCTTAGTCAAGTTCAAGTTCATGTAAACCTTTAATATATCCCAGGAAGGGCAATTGTTAGTACAGAAGTACAGACATTTTATAATCGAATAGTAATGTCACTATGATGTAATGAGCCTCCTCCCCTCTCATTTTTTGCAGAATTCTTCCATTTTTGTATTCATTTTGACAACACGGGTAGGGGGACTCGGGGTCAACCTGACAGGGGCCAATCGTGTCATCATCTATGATCCTGACTGGAATCCCAGCACTGATTCCCAGGCCAGGGAAAGAGCTTGGAGGATAGGACAAAAACGAGATGTAACTATCTACAGACTCCTTACAGCAGGAACCATTGAAGAAAAAATCTATCACAGGTAATGTTGTGCAAATTTCTTTCTCTTTTTAGGGTAAATTAAAGGTAATGGTGTTTAAAAGTCTCATGGGAGGAGTACTGAAAATTTGGCATCTCCACATGAGGATACCATGTAAAAGATATATATTGAACTTCTAGTCTCTAGAACACATTTTTGTGTGCTGCATGTTGTCAATATTTTAGTATGTGCATGTATTTTGAGTCTTAACCACTGAAACTGCTGAATGCCAAAGTGTAGAAGAGTCCCTTTTTAAACTAATCATCATCCTTGGATATTGGAAGGTTAAAATGTTTCATGGACAATATGTGGGTAGAAGGCCCTCATTTTTTAGGTGATAATTAGCATCTCGTAGTTATAATTGTGGTGTATGTTTAGTAAGGGTGAAACCGTTGGTGATATGACAGGCTAAAAATGTCAGAAATAGCAGGGCAGGGTGAGTTGATGTATTCTTAATTTTGATCAGAAAATGATATTTCATGCAGCAAAGTGATCTGAAACTGGAGAGGAACTTACTGGGAATGTTTTTATGTGAGGAAGATTCTATTAAAGTGCAGTTAAGAAATTAAACGGGAGCTAGAGTTAGACTTACGGTGAACATGCAGACAATTTTGACTCTTGTAACTTTTGGTATCACTTGTCAAATTTTCTAGTTCTATTGTTCTTGCCAGTAACTTTTATGTTTGCATTTTGGGTGTTTTAAATCACAGTTTGCTGATTTTATTCTCAGACAAATTTACAAACACTTTTTGACCAATCGTGTCTTGAAGGACCCCCGACAGAGACGATTTTTCAAGTCTAATGACCTTTTTGAGTTGTTCACTCTTAACGATGGTACAGAAGACACAGAAACAAGTGCAATATTTGCAGGTACTGGGTCAAATATTAAAGTAAATAATGACTCAGAGAAGACCCAAAGTACCCCAAACAAACTGAAATCAAAAGCAATGAAATATCAGAGATCTTGGAATGGAGAAGGGAAAGATCTTGAAACCTTAAAGAGATCAAAGTCAGATGCAGATATGACTAGGAAGGACATCCTAGCTCCAAAACGAACTGCTTCTGCAGATAATCTTGATCCTGAAAAGATGAAGTTTTCAATACCAAAGAAAATCCCAAGGAAAGATGAGGAGGATGAAGGAAGGAAAGTCTTTGATTTCAGCAAAATTATTCCAGAAGATGATGAAGATGAGAGGACTGCTGGTCAGTCTGAGATGAAGATGGATGGAGAAGAGAGGCAGAGGAGCAAAGATACAGGGAGAAAGGAAAGAAAGGATGAGCTTTCATCACCTTTAACAAAGAAGAAAAAGAAGAGAAAGAAAGATGCAAGTAAGTGATGGGGACAGTACACACAAAGTGTAATAATATGAAAGGGACATGTGATGATTGTTTTTTATTGATGTACTGGGAACTTACTAGTGACTAAAGATTTTTTTTTCAAGTACTTATACAAAGCAATTGTTAGTGATAGCTTGTTGAGTAAATTGATGCACTGGGATCATGCTAGTTACTACAGCTGCAGTTGTGCACTTTGGCAGTAGCTACAATCTTGGACAAAACTTGTTGGAACATCTCTACATCCTCCTTCCCCCTACAATGTTGGAGATAATGAGGTCAGTTCAGGGTGTACCACTTTCTTTTGGACACAACATTTTACTGGGACACGGGGTACTGTACTAGCAGCGGGGGTGAACTAGGGGACAGGGATTTCTTTAATTGTGTATGACATCATACATGACAGCTGTGTGAAGTGTTCTAACGATTTTGTCCAAGATTATACCTTTTTTCTTTTTTTTTAAGATTGTAGCTAGTTATAAGCTATGGAAGAGTTGTTACACTATCACAATAACTAGTGATGACATGCTCTATGGAACTGTTGTCCCATGGTTCTGGCAAGTATAATATTTGCTCATCATTGAACAGTTTTCACTTTGGAAAAAAGGATTGTGTATGTTAATCTAGAATGTTCAATTTACTGCACCATTGTATATGTGGCATTTACTTATCGTTATATGTATTTAGGTGTAGATTTCAAGTTCTTGCTGTATTTATATAAGCAAAGCTTAGGTTGGAGGGCAGGGTGTATCAAATTTCTCATGAATATATCAAATGTTTGTCAGATAGGGAAACCTGTATTTGATTTTCAGCCTTCTCTTTTATGATGATCGTGTGTCCTATCAGTAATGCCAGGAAAGTCATGCTTCCTTGTATAGCAATAGTGAAGGCATTTTCTGCTTGTGTGTGTTTAATTTAGCTTTAAACATATAACACTCATTCACTCTGTATCAAGTCACTCTGTATTTTATTTGAAATTTGCAGAGCTTGATGGGGTACGCATCTCAAACCTTGCCAAGCATCGCAGCTTTAAATCGTCCAAAGATCAGGAGGACACAGAACAAGAGGAGAAGGAAGCTCACAAGAAACAAGATGAATTTGTTTTAGAAAAACTCTTCAAGAAATCAGGTGAGTCGTTGTAGTTTTATCTCTTAAAATGTGCCGTTAAAGTGCAGGTCATCACAGGAATCAAAACTTTGGAAGTTCTAAAGTTGACTTGAGGATTTAAGAAAATGTATTTGTCAGTTGTCCTTGTCCTGTAAAAGCAGAGACCATTCTCACTTTGTAAGGTTTCTTTTTTTTTCTTGCCCCCTCCCTCATCTTGTCAGCACAACACTAGTGTTTGCCTTATTTTTTTTTTAATTTTTCTTAGCAGTCTTCATTCTTATCTTTCACCCATGTATCTTTATATCCTCTTTTTCTTGCCATGAAGGCAAGTTACATTCTACTTTTACTTCGTATTTGTTTGGATAGGAGTTCATAGTGCGTTGAAGCATGACAACATCATGGAGGCATCTAATCCAGATTACGTTCTAATTGAGAATGAAGCTAGTCGAGTTGCAAGAGAAGCAGCGAGAGCACTCAAAGAGTCCAGACAAACTTGCCCTAATGCTCGAAGTGGTGTGCCAACTTGGACAGGGACATTTGGGCAAGGAGGAGGTGGTTCATCGAGGTAAGTCAGTACGACCTAAGTGTGGGATAGATGGGAGATATTAAAAACTATTAGTATACCTACTCAGTCAAGAAAAGTTATCTTCTGCCAATATATATTTGTGAAATTTGAAACCCTATCTTTTTTAAAAAAGATTGCAAAATTGGATGTATCAATTGCTGAAACCAATTTTTTCACATTTTTCAGACCAAGGTTTGGCCAGAGAGTAAACAACAACTTGACAGGTCCTGTTACAACTCAGAATAGCTCATCAACCGAAACTAAGGTAAGAAACTGATATTTACAGTGCCTTTCAGGAGTAGGCCAGACTTGAAAGAGTGGTTTGAAACTATTAACCCAACTAGTGTAGCTGTTTTTTACTGTAGTGTTTTTGTTTTCATGGAAGTGTAGCTAAGTTTCTTGTCATTGTCAGTGTTTCAACTCAGTCATAATGTTGTAACTCTAACATAATGGCTCACAGGTTTGATGAACTGGTGGTGTTCAAAGGCAAATTTTGGAGTGGTGAATTTGTTTGATCTTGAATGCCGTAGGACAATAATAACATGCCAAATATCAACCAAAAAATTGTGATTGATTCAGAATTAGTGTCTCAAGTAGTGCAATATACAGCCCATAAGGCATCAGAAAGTACATGCAGCACCCGAGTCGAGGGTCATAAGCAGGTCTCAGACCCAGCTATGTGGGTTTCATGCTATTTGTGCATGGCACCACACTCGGAAGTTTGTCAGATGTTCAGATATGTTGCATTTTGACTTCATGGATTATTTTTTAGTGTAACACTCCAGACCTTGTGATATGAAGCGTCTCATGAAACTATGGTATAAAGTAAGGTTTTCACCTTGTGGAAACAAAATAGCACTTAAAATAATCAGTTAATACATTTTACGGGCAAAAAGTTAATATTCATCCAGAAGTTTGATCTTGCACTTGTAATCTCAGGTTACACTTTTGTTCAGGCTACCCTTCTGCAGGCTTCTGTTGAACCATGAATGGCCATTATGCAATGTGTCAATTTTATGTGGGCAAATGAAACTGAAATCATATCAGGTTACAGGTAAAAGATACCATTGAGCACTGTTGATGGAACCTACACTTCACAACAGTTTTGACCTAATGCTTCCACTTTTCTTGCAGGATGAAGACCAGGGTCTACTTGGCCATAAAAAGTTGTTTGGTGGTGATGAAGCCATTAAAAACACTAGTTCTCAACAGCAGGGATCAGCTTTACCATCTTCCTCACTTCTCCTGGCAAAAATGAGAGCAAGGAACCAAGTTCAAATGACAGAGGAACAAGATGAGGGCAGCTCTTCAAAAATGGTGCCAATGATTCCCAAGAAATATGAAAATCTTGTCAATGAACTGAAGGTCTTTATCACTGAGCAGGCTCAGATACCAGGGCAAGCCTCAACAGATGAAATTTTGAAAAACTTTCAAAAGAAACTAAGTGCAGAAGATACACCCGTATTTCGATCAATGCTCAGGCAAGTGTGTAAATTTGAGAGAGACATTAGAGGAAAGGGTACATGGAGGATGAGGATTGAATATTTATGATGTTCCTTTTGGTAGGATTTTCCTGATGACGTGCATGCTACTCCCCCTAGCCCCAAAGGCTAGATTCATGATTCTGCACTTGCTAACCATGAAGGGGACTGTATGAGCTGAAATACGGCAAACAGTCCTTTTGATGATGTCATAATGAAGCCTATGAATAGAGTGTACAGTGTTGATTTTTCCAAGTCTCGAATGATGAAATAAAAAAAATTAGGGCAAAATGTTCAATGCTTAAGTGATCAGAACAAAGCCTGGTGCACATCAAATACGAAATTCACATGCCACATTTACATACATACTTGGCCTATTATGTGTACTTATTTTGCTGTATGTGCTGTAGGATGGCTGTTTTGCAGAATTGCTTTGCCTTATTGCAGGTGTCATGGCGGGCCCCATGTTGTTGTCGCAGAGGGTCATGGATTCATTGGCTTGATCACATTGTGATGTAAGAGTCAGGTATCTAGCACCATCAGTACTAGGGTGTTACTAGCATATATGTTACTGAATTTACCAAAGACCAGTTACATTAGGCTTATTGAAAGATAAACGTAGTATAAAATGCCAAAAGTAGTCTTGGTGAGTCTGCACAGTGTCACATACAAGTATGAGTCTTTGACTCTTTCATTAGGAAGAGAATAGTACATTACCTTGCAGTGCCTGTATTAATGCTTTACCTTCAAAAACATGAGAGTCCAGCTGTACAAATCTCTTCTCATATATATGTGAGTATTGGCAAATGTACAAGAGGATGACTATGAGTACTGCAAGTGAAATAAAAGGAATGTAGTGGAAGGTGTTAAAAAGCAGGAGCAACAGAATATGATAAGTTTCTCTTTGTTTAATATTCAGTTCAAGTAAAGTATCAAAAGGCATAAAGCTTGTTATATCATGTACATAAACAGAAAACTCAAAAGCAAGTGAAGTCTTCTTGAAAAAGTGCAGAGTAATTTAAATTCACGTCGTAGACATATATTTACCCCTTGCTACATCTAATTTGCATTAATCTTGTGTGCAGCACATGAGATTAATGCAAATTAGATGTAGCAAGGGCTAAGTATAGTGGCTTGTGAATACACCCACCAGGAAGGTGGGGGCGATATGAGAGAAATACCTCTTAGTATTTGGAAAATAGTATTCAATGAAGCAAATTTATTTTTACATTTTCAATTTTAATGAGTTGAATTTGTACTCAGTATCATGATTTTATTACTCTCTTTTAGACAGCATTCCCTCAGTTGAAATAATGAATTGTTAAAGGTCTCTCATATTTGCACTGCCCGGTCACTAAATTTCACATTGTTTGAATTAATTATTGTGTATTATTTACATGGAGGAAAACAGGAAGTAAACTTCCTGCAGGTGTAACCCCCATCACATGGAGGTAAATAAGAACAAATGTAAACAAGACCCCTCCCCTTAGTGAAATCCAAACTGCTGGTGCAGACCCACTTTCACTTTACCCTTCCCCCTTCCCATAAAAGGTGATGTAGTCGTACATTGAACATTTGGGTACCAGGCCTTGAAAAAAGATACTGGTAGATCAAACAAATTTACATAAAAGGCGTAAATTAGGATAGATCCTTAGATGATGTGACACAATGATGAGACATGTTTACCCTGAAACTCCTGTTTTCCATTGATACCATCTGAAGCTACAACATAGAATTAAAGGGGATTTAGCATCACACCAAACACTAAGCAGGAATATGATATCCCCAGATACAGTTGGTAACTGCTGCACTGTAGCATTAATTCAAAGAGTACCTTCACGCTGGATGGTTAATGATGACTTTTACAGTATTAGTTGTGTTCCCAAGTAAGATCATACACATCTTGTGTAGATATGGCCTTCAGCAATTTTATTCAGTGCAAACTATTTTAACTTTGATTGGAGGGAGGGGCTAGAAGAACACCTAAATGGTAGTGAGAATTTTTACTGTTTGGGGTGAGACTGTACAGGATTGTAACTTTTTCCCACATGAAATGCCTGAAACACAGCTGTGTGTCCTTCATGAGACATTTTTTTATCATAGCACATGGCTAAGTGGAAGGTCAAGAACATACAATGCAATGTTTGGCTTCTTAAGGGAAGGGGACTGCCTGGGCCACAAGTATAGACCAGTGAGCATCACTGGATTCTTGATATTCTCACTGAATTCTTGATATTCCCGTCAGCTGGTTTACCTTGTAAATTATGACCTGACAATGAAAATATTGGCCTAAACAGTAAAGGAGAAGAACATGTATGATTTAACCATTTTGGAGATAGTTAAGCCACTCTGAAAAAGGGACTTTATGGTACCAGTTTTTTTTTACATGAAATTGGAGATAGTTAAGCCACTCTGAACAAGGGACTTTATGGTACCAGCTTTTTTTTTACATGAAATTAACATAAATAGGATTTAAGCAGTTCAGTGTACAAGATGATGGTTGGAGTTTTGCTCATCTTGTTTATTTGTAACAAAATTATCTCCATTATTGCCATTTCATTTGATATTTTGGGATTTTAGGATGAAATTGTACAACCTTGTCAGCAGTAAGATGGAAAAGTTGACCAATTACTGTAGATGATATCATTGGTAAATTCCAAAAGGCATTAATCCCTTTTACTTCTTGGGCATCTTGACCCTCATCAGGTGTAAATACAAAGCAATGAGATATAAAAATTACACAGTAGTATGTATACTTGTCTCGTATTGAGCACAGTATGGATGTACAGTATTTAATTTGTAGCTACCTCATTATTGTACCAGTGAAGCTTGTTAATATCACATTCTTTGTATGCTTTTTGTCTCATAAGGTATACTCTTACTGTAGTTCTTTGCTGTTTTAGAGACAGAAATGTTATCTTATGGGGTCATTTTGTAATACCTTCAAGAGTTGCATAAAGTTTCAATAGGAGACTTCAATCATTGCTAAATGCACCCAGGGAATCATGGGAAGTGGGAGTATGGACAATAGAGCAGTACTGCTTTATTGTTTATGCTATCTTGGGTGCATATAGCAATGATGAAAGTCTCCTCTTAATCAAATTTGGTGCATCTCATATGACTCATTAGAATTGATCTCAATTGTGTAATTTCATTTCATCCACAAATCCAGCCAAAGCAATATGATCTTTTGTGGGAATTTTCTCATACTTAAACAATTTATAATGCTGCACATTTCATCGGTTGGGAGAATTTTTAAGGTTTTTACCTACAACAATACTTTGTACTGAGTGTTAAGTAAAGGCCCACATGGAAAGTTTGTAAGCTGTATGCCAAAAAATTACAGCATCTTTGTCATGTAAATTACCATCATCTAACATGTTATGCCAACTTCTCCCTGTTCTCACACTAGTCGCAGAATAGGGCCCCTACTGTACTGCTTATGAGCATGTATGTAGGCCTAAGGTGTAATGTTATGACATTGTCATTGTGAGCCACACCAGTGACAAAGTTAATTGAATTTGGCAATTACACAAAGGTGTTTTGAGCATTTTTTAGGCTCATTTTCATAAGCCACAGATTTGCATAAAAACTATTGAACTTTCTAGTACAGGTGAAGAGGAGGAGATTGGTAACACCAATAAAACCTTCAATAGAGAAAATGACACCAAGTCACCAAATGTTCTGTATTCTTTGTATTTTTTAGTAGAGTTATTCTTTTAAAATGCCAGCTATACTCCCTTGATATTCAAATGATAAGAGTGTCCATATATTAAGCTCTATGCTAGAGTATCATCTAGGATAATGCAGGGACTTGGTCAGAGGATGTGTGCCTGTTCCATCATCCCCTGGTAGACAAAATAGAGCAACAGGATCAGAATAATAGAGAGCCCCTTGCATATTCTGAGTACAGTGGTAGTGTGGTTTGTCATTTCAAAGACTTTGAGCTAGTAATAGCTGTTAAACTGCACCCTTCAGTATAGCAGCCAAGGCTCCCAGCCATTTATAAAAAGTGTTTATACTCAAATGAAAATTTGCTCATCTGAAAAGACATCAAACAGTGCAAGTTTTGAAATTGATCATTGATGTGAGCAATAAGAACAGTAAATCTGACCAAACCTATTCCACAAATTGAAAAATATTGACTTTTCAGTTATATATTCAACTTCCTTCTTCTGTAAGGATATCAAGACCCAAGAGGTTGGACAAGACAATGACTTTATTCTCATCATATTAACTTGACCCGTATTACTGCTTCTGCCAAGTTTTTACCCCCAATACAAATCTGGCATCCACATGTTACTTAACTCCATAACCACTCTCATCTATTTCCTACAAAACATATGGCACCAAAACTTTGCAATTAAGGCAAGAAATATCACTTAACAAATTTCTGCCTTCTGCCAGGGCTTGAAAATACATATTCAAAGCTGATACTACAAGGCACAAATCAGACAAAAACCATCATCAGCTTTTGTTGAGAGACTGCAAGGTTGACCTCTGACCATGACTTTTTTGGTATTTCTGGTCAAATGATCCTGTCAACAATGTGCCATGGACTTCTTATAAACATCTGCTCCTCTGTAAGTGTTGGATTTTAAATTGGCACCTCTTGCTTCACTTTAAGCCCAAAGAAACCAAAGCAGGTCTTAGTCAGAACATCAAACAGACAGTAGTTTGGGTTCAATCATCGATGTTAGGAGAACATTTATCTGTAGGAGAAGTACATTTTTAAGAGTCACCAAAATCAGATACAGTATGTACCTACAACATTATTTGATCATATGACATGAGCATAACTGTTAACAGGGAATACTTAAATTAACCAGTCAGTAAAGGGTCTCCCTCCTATTTCTGGAAAAATTTTAATAGTTTGCAGTTTATGCCAACTTTTTTTTTGCATGTTATGATTCATGTTACGGTATGGTCCACAGCCACAAAAATCTTTCTTTGAAATATTCATTGAACATAAAAACTTATTCAAACATGTTACCTCTTTTCTCTTGTATCATTGCTTTCTTACAACACAAGACTTACACTTTGACAGATATTTTATGTGATGCAGTTAGGTGCCTCATCCCTAGTCAGGCCACCTTAAATTTTGAAGATCCATACTGGTCTCACATGAATTCTAGTTCAATCAGGGAGATATCAGAGCTCTAACAATGCCCTGTTTCAATAAAAGGATGATTTTTTGTGTTTCATAATGTCCATCCATTATTGCAGCCACTAAGGATTCTTTAACAAGTTTCAGAAGGAAATTCAATGAGTAAATAATCCCCATTGCATAAGAACCATACCCCCAGAATAGTGGCCTATCCCTTACCATAAATATACATGTTTCAGCCTTACCAGGGATGCACTTTTCTGTTGGTTTCTGTCCGTAGTCCACTCATCGTCCAGCTCCATTTCAAATCTTCCTTCTGACATACTGGACAACTCCTCCTTACTTACTGGTCCTTTAGTAAGCTGAACTCCAACATATTGAGTGCTAGGGTTAAATTCTGTGACCACACCCTCCTGCAACAAACATCACAATGTTTATAACATCATTGACACTTTAAATATTTAAAGTATTAGAGATCAATCATCTTCTTAACTATTGTCCTTTCCAGCCTCTCCATTAGTATACAAATAATGAATGTTTATGAGTGTGATAGCATGAATAATTTCATGAGTTGAAAGATTGAACGTTCTATCCAACGAGGCGAAGCCCAGTTGAACAGAACGTATATTTCAACAAATAAAATTTTTCATACTATCACATAAATGGAAAACATTCACTATTTGTTTTATATAACACCTAACTTTCTAAATAGGCCAGATTTTGACTCAAGGAGCAGAGAGGGGCAAACACCATGTGTTATCCAGACTAATAATCCATGGCATGTGACCACCAATCCTCCAACCTGATGTAGAGGAATTAACAATGTGTTATATTAATTTCATTAATTCAGGCCTTGAAGAGCAGTTGTTTCATGACGCTAAACGACCACAAATGTGGGAGAAGCCTATGTGGCTTATGAATTACAACTTCATGTCGGGTGGCTAACCAACTCAACAATTTAGAT
>WURT03318194.1:0-24545 GCA_009936505.3 Holothuria glaberrima | reverse complement strand
AGTGAATATTTTTGTCTCAAATATTCTCTTTGTAAATTCTTTTGTAATTTTTTGAAGAATCAGGAATTTGTTTTTTGGTCTCCAAACTTCACAGGTGATTTTGTATAAAGGGATACATCTGGATTCTGATTGATTGGCACTTTCATCAGACAAGAGAAAATAAGTTTTGAGCTCTCCTGTGATCTCTAATGCATGTCTGCGCTTTCACAAAAGATGAGCAGATAGTCCAAAGCTCATTTTTCTGTATCTCTACTACATTATTGTCATGTTTTTGAAAAGAAATTGTTACATGGTAATATGATCACACCCTGGTTTTTGGAGCCATACAGTTATAGTAGCTTTGGTCATGATGGGATTTAATTGTAGAGTTGTGCAAAACAAAACCTCGTAGAATATGTTGTTATTCACTTGATATCATGTCACTAAAGACAAAGTTTCTTTAAATTATAGAAACACAACATCCACTTAGTTTGTCTGTAAAACATGTATGTAATTTTAAGGATATAATCCTTGTCCTTTCGTAGATGGATGACTCTGTCTTGAGAAAGATGATGAGCTCCAACAGATCAGGTCAGATCACCATCAATGACTCCCCAGTCAGGTTGGACAGAAAAGAAAATCTTTTCAGGTATGTCTTATGTATTTCATTTATACTTTCCTACAATCTTATATAATGATTATACTGTTTGCATCCATTGTTATACTTAACCTTAATTGTTATCTGTATTTTTCTTGTGTGCATTTGTGCATTGATTGAAATAAAGTGAATTGAATTGATGTGTTGAGAATTGAAAACAGTATTCTAAGCAGGGAGCTGTTATTTGGATGGAGAAACATCGCTTTGAAAGTGAGGTTTGTACCGCCAAAGTCACTCAGTAATCCATGACTTGTATCTCTCTTGACATTTCTATAAGAATAGCAGTGGATTAGGGAGTTAACACAAAAGTGATTTGTTGTCTGCTACATCTACAGTAAAACTGGAGCTTTGGCCCTACTGCCATAGCCCTGTCAGCCGTCAGGTAAATAAATCATTATGATATTGCCTTGAGTTGTTCAGTCTTCGTTTAATTTCCTGTGTTAGTGACTATCACAATTGTGGCATGACATGTTTACTACTTGATTTATGAAGAAAAGATGCTACCTGTGAAAAGTTTCAGTGCAAATCATTACTTGTTTGTCTCTCCAGGGACTACTTGTTTAAGTGTATGGACAATTCAGAGACTGTGACAGCGGATGCATACGGTCAGCGCCATACAGCATTCCCACTTCGTGGTCCCGATGGCAGGGCTGTGGCTGTCATTGACATCAGCATTGGTGATCTCAAACAGCTGCCTGGTCATGAGAACAAGGAAGTGCAGAGGATGCTAAAGCTGTTACAATCAGCTCACAGAGAGCTCTCTAGTGAATCAGAGGGTGGTGACAAGAACATTGTCCTGGGTCAGTGATTTCATTTACAATACAGTGTGTGCACACCCATTCACCATTACACATTGGAAGGGGGTTGCAAAATAGCAGCTGTTGTTTCATTTGACCAGTGCTAGTAAAATCACTCTCTTGAATTTCCCTATTCAAGAGTTCAGTATTTGACCCAGCTATTACTGTTGTAGAAGGCAACCCAACCCCCTCCTTCTCTGACTGACCCCTCCCTGGTCTATTGCTACAACTTCTTTCAGGCATTTTCTGCTGTTTTTTGTGGTGTACTATATAAATGTCAGATCGACTCAACACTTTCTTTCCCTCGTTTCTCACATATTTACAGAGGCTGAAAAGAGGAGTGAGGAATCTCGTATTGATATCATGTTTGACCGTATCATGCTGACAGATTTGCGCAATACTGTTGGCAAGCTGACCACTCGTGCCTTTGCTGAGCTCAAGAGCTACAAGGATCCTCCAAAGGTGATCCATGACATTGTGGGGTCAGTGCTCACTCTGTTTTATCAAGACAAAGAAGGTGACATCGAGGTCTGGCACACATGCAAACAGGTGAGACATGTCCCTTAAATGCTAGTAGCAATTGGTGCCCATAATTGTAAAGGACAAATGCATTTACCCTAGTCTGCATTTCCATAAATGGATATGTGTGGATCATCCTAATCTTGTAACAAGTTTTGCTTAGGAAAATTTAACAAATGTGAGATGACCTATAGGGTAATCTATGATGCATTCTTTGTGCTTTATAACAGTAGGAAAGACACTCAGATTGTGGTAAAAGTTTGATAAATAAAATTTTCTGCTGGGGTGGTTTTAAAACCAGGTTTGGTTGATTGCATGGATCTTTTAAAATCTGGCCTCAGGAGTACTTTGTCACAGTTAGAGAGCGTTTTCATATTTCAAAACGTAATGTGTGTACCCTATTGGTTATGTCTGCTGCTTCAAGCTAAAGTTGATGAGTACCATCAATTTATAGCCTTCTGAAGCTCTTTCTGTTTCCTCACACAATTCCAATTGAGTATGAAGTGTAGGGATTGGCATATGGTTGTTCCATAAACTGTTTGTATGCTTATAGTGTAATTTACTATAAGAACTCTTCTTATAATATGTTGAGTACATCCTAGGGATAGGAACACTTCATCAAGCCTTTAAGGCCATTTTGCTCTGTTTCCATCTCATCATGTTGGTATCTCCTCTCTAGTTGGGCCTATTCTGACAGTTGTGTACAGAGATTTAAACTCCCTGATAAGCTCCAGATTTTTCATATGTGTTTGCTTCCTTCAACTAAGTCTTACCCTTATTCCTTATGTGTTTACCATGCGAGGGAATGTTGCAATTTTGCTGTTTGAAATTGTAATGAAGTTCATTATGATTTTGCTTTCTACCCTCTAGTATGTGAACCCTGAACTTGTCAAAAAGATTCAAGAATTTGATCCGACAGCATCTAATACTGTTGGTGCTGTGGAAAAGATTTCAGAAAGATTGAAGGGTAAGAGGCTACTGTTTTTTGAAAGTATGTCTCAAATGACCTGTACATTTTGCATATCATGTCAGAAGAGTTAAGTAAGCAGCCTTTAAGACCTTGCCAAGCATTTCATTGACTGTG
This sequence comes from Holothuria glaberrima, assembly GCA_009936505.3. Taxonomy (NCBI): domain Eukaryota; kingdom Metazoa; phylum Echinodermata; class Holothuroidea; order Aspidochirotida; family Holothuriidae; genus Holothuria; species Holothuria glaberrima. The sequence goes on along the minus strand of WURT03318194.1, from coordinate 21,508 downwards.
GTCATTCAGGAAACCTTGAAAATGTCAGATTTTTTTACAACTCCTTCATTATAATCAATAAAATTTTTCAATATATTACTGTTATGTCCTGCCTGTATAACATCCTCTTTCTATTACCCTGGTTTACAGACTGCACTTTTTGGAAGTTGTTAGAAATTTTTCAAAAGAAGTATTCTATTCCTTCCATGAGACTGTGAAGAGCACCTGGAATCTTGAAGGGCTTCATGCTATTTTGCTTGGGGTGGGGGGGGGGGGTGGTGATTGTTAAACTAGGGTTGCAGATCTAAACTGCATTGTCTGCTTCTGTATTGATTTATTAGAGTGAACATGTTACTATCAGACCAATTTATCTTTCTTTGTTGTCAGAGACAAGTGGACTTACAAACAGGAGTTTAAAATTATTTTGCCCATGTTTGGTCAAGAGAGTGAGAAGGAGCAAATAGACTTTTGGGCTCCAACTGGAGAAGGACCATTTCATTTTATTTATTTTTTTCTGTCACCCACAATTTGAAGGAAGTTTATAATATTGGCATACATTTAGTATTCAAGTGCAAAAATGTGTTTTGCTAATTTAAGATACCAAACTTGAAATGTATCTTAATTAGACTTTCTTTCATGTGGTCAGTCTCCTTTTGCTATTGCAAACTGTGTACATATCTCTGGTCAAGCAACCCTACCTTAATCTATCTACTATTTTGAAATATTTGGTGATAAAAATATCATTTTGCTGTGAAATAAACACCTTTTCATTCCTTTTTTCTTCAGATGTTCCTCATGGTGCTGTAGCAAAGCATGGGTCTTTACCAGCTCAGCATCTATACAACTGGGCCTTTGTGTGCCTTTCTCTCTTGGAACACACCAGTAAATCCTTAGGATCATCCAATACAGGAGCGATGACCCCATTGGGATCAGCTCATTCAGATGGACCTCTTATAGAACAGTAGAAATAGAACAATTATTGAATAAAATCATATTACTTGTTCACAAAAATTTAATATTACTGAATTTTTTGAAAAGTCTTTCTGATTTGAAGATTTTCATGCAACTTTCAACAAATTTATGCCTTACCATCAAAAGTGACTTAGGATGTAAAGTGACTATCTACAATTACTTGTAAATATTGAAAAAGTGTAAGGATTTGTAAATATTAGTGCACCTATAAATCAGCCTTGTTTTGCTGCTTGCTTCATTGATGTATATACAGGAACCATGTGCATAATCATAACATTCCTTTTTCTGTCTTCCACACAAATTTCTTTGTGAAAGGGTGAGAACAAAATTTAGTAAATCTGAAAAAATATATAAGATAAAATTTGATAGGTAGATGCTGTTACAAATTAACCTGAGATAATTAGTGACATTGTCAACCTTGCAAGTGGTGAGGTCGGGACAAAAGTGACTGGTCTGCCTTTGTTTTTTGCGAATGACTTGGCAAACGAGATTGAGAATTTTTCATTGATGGCCCATTTTTGTTAGAAGGGGCAAGAATGTCTTATGAGTGCCCATTTCCTGGTCATACCTGATGTTAATATAACAGAAACAAACTAAGCAGGGACAGACATTCAGCATGTGATTGCTGCACGAAAAATACTGCTAACAGTTGTGATGATTGAATTTGATCTGAAAGGTGCAAAAGATGAGATACTTGGGGTTCTTTTAGTCTCTCTGGAGCATTCTTGTCCATAAGCTTGTGACACAGATTCTTCCACAACTGAATTTTTTTGGTAGCATGTGTTCATGTAAGACCTCTTTTTGTTTGCTTGGTTGAAGTAAATCTTCATAGAAGGCATGGTATAACAGAAGAAATGGTGTTGGCTCTCTATATATAAAGGTGCAGAAGAAATGCTGTAATATTTGGTTGTGTGGATCTTTAAAAATAATCTGCCATGTTATATGAACCAGCGTCATGGTAAAAAGTAATAAAAACATCAGAATTAGCAATACAGTACAAAAGGTAAAACAACTTACACAACAAGCAGAATGAAAGTAGAATCATCTGTTGACATATTTAACAGGTTGACCAATCACTATTGTGTTTATCATAGAAGTTTGAAATTCCAAATTGACATGCTACAAAGGCTATCAAGATCAAAGTATCTTTGCATATATTGCTGCATTCACAAACAGAGCAGAGTTGAATGCTGTTCAATTTATTTAGCTTGTAGCAGAGTATAGCAGGGAATCGTGTCTGATATGTTGTTTGGTAGGTAAAGGACCTTCCTAAATTGAATACACCATCATTTTGACAACGGTGGACCTGTCCAGGTAGCAATTGGCCCTGAGTGTTTGAATTTTGTATGACCTACTAAAGACATGGCAGCAAAAGATATCTGAATGTTGTTGCTTCTCACAGATCAGAAATGAAGGTTAGGAATTTGAATTTACCATATTTAGCCTAAATTATCATGCCATACTACACATATTTGTAAGCTTCTACAGACACACTGTTGCATGCATTAGTACTGTAGAACTATGAAAGAACTTTGCAAGGAAAGGTACCATACATGCTTCTTATAATTGTGTAGATGAGGCACAGTCTGTAGCAGGATAATACTTTCTGTAATGTGATATGAACCTTGATGATAGATTAAAACACCTTGACAATGTAAATAGTGCTCTTCAGATTTTTCTGTAAAATGGATAATAATGTTGAAAGTTTGGTTGTGAAGTATAAATTTCAGTAAAATACAAAGTATGGCCATATCATGTTACCACCTACCCTTTGATTCTATACATCTGTGGTTGTGAGATGAGGTTAGATTATGTTTTGCCTACACCCAAGTAGCTCTGGTTTTGAATTTGGTTTCAGTTTTTATTGGTGAAATGAGCACATTCATTTGAAATGTGTACATCAAGATGTTGTCATGTCAATTTTCATTTAGGGATGGGAGAGGGGGGGGGGGGAGTAATCTCAGGACACCTAACTGCCAACAATGTCCTTATTGTTCTACACATCCATCCATCCTCCTCTTGTACACAATATGCTCCCCAAAGCCTGTGCTGTTGTGTAGTGGCAGTCAAGCCTGTGTCATTTTATAGGTTGGGTCTGATAACTGGCATCAACAACCCTTTCCCAAGAGAGATGCAACAATGCAGTTGTAGTCATCAGGACATGGAATGGGCTTGAACTGAGGGCAAGTTGACAAAATCTTTACCTGGTATAAAGTATATTTCAACATGAGGATGAAGCTAAAAAATTTTTGACAATGGAAAGAAAAACTCTGTTTTAAAGGGGAACACAAACACAAAATATGGATCTAATGACTGATTAAGTTAAAATATTTTTTTTTCATTTCATGAATAAGAGCAACAATGACACAAACATAATATGACAAAAACACTTGATTCTTCTCTCAACTTGAAGCTAGAAAAGATGAATATAAACTGAAGGACTTTCCTACAGATTGCACAATAGTGACAAACACAATTGAAAGCTGTCATTTACACTTTGTAGGTGCCAAGGTTAAAGCAAAGGAAAGTTATGACCCGAATCCGTTTTATCTAGTTTTATAATCAGATTTCAGAATATATGAAACACTTCCATTAAACAGCACACTATTAACAAGGAAAACATGTTTTTAGATAGCCTAATATTTTGGCCATGATGAAGGCACAAAAAAGGCCTTTAAATAGGCCAAAGGGTACTGACTAACAGAAGTACAATTATCTCAATTGAAATGTTAAAAACAAGATAGAAAACCATATCTCTTTTGATATTGTGAAAACAACAAGTTGAAACTTATTTTAGCAACCTCTGTCTTTACGACTTAATTTTGGTGCAAGTCGAACACATTTCCTCTATTCCCCACAGAAAGTCTCAGCCCACAGCTGACAGAAAGGTTAAAACTTGGAAGACATTGCTGCATCAGACACTGGCAGTCCAACTGTCCCTGGCCCTCTACAGCCAACCTTTTCCTTGAATGAGAAAATATAATATTGTACCACTATAAACACCAGCAGAGATACCCAACCCTGGCCACCACAATGAAGAGAGAGAGAGAGAAAAAAAAAAAAAAAACATACAGCACTGACATAAACTAGGGCAAGACATTTGAGCACAGTATCATGACTACTGCTGTAACTACTACAAGGGGATGGACATGAGTATGAAAATTGGTATGAAACTTGTAACATCAACTAACTCTACCCAAATCTCACTACAACATCTAAAGGAATTGATTTTTCTTAACAGAAGCAACAAAATATTTATATTTTCTACTGAACTAAAAGCGACAACCATCACTGAGCAAATGTATATGATACACCACAGAGTTGAAATGCAATGTTATACTGCTACTGGTCTAGCAATGTACCATTGTTTGCATACAGTCAATAGTGTGATTAATGTCAAACTGACAGTAGCTTTTGTATAACAAAGATATTCTACAAAAGTGGTATTCTCTAAAATATTGATGACACCCTTGTGTATAGTTTGTAGTTCACTTGACTGCTGTACATCCTTTTATATAGTTCCACTTACATAATTCAACTATCTAGAATTGACTTGGCTAAACTGGCCTACATATGCAGTAATGACTTCACCAGGCTGTGAAAATTCTCATTTTTTTTAAGCTGGGTATTTACGGTCTTGGGAGTTGCAACACTTCCACTCATGGCATCAAAGTAAAGGATACTATAGCAGCTGTGACACAATGTCTGCTAACCTACCAGGGTGGATTAATGCAATGTGCTGAACTACCATTGGCAGGCAACTGTAGTGGTTAAGTGAGGGGAAAACTTTATGACCACATAAACAAAATGACCAAAAGAGTCAGTTTTGTTGTAATAAACCATTAAAACCTTCAATTTTTGAGAATGCTTCTGACAACATATTGAAACTTCTACAATTAAAAGTCCTAACTCCAAGAAAAGCAGGGTCACTACTTGCTCCTTGATTCCCCTCCATGAGTCACAGCAACACCCATGACCTCAACTGAGTCAAGCTGATAACTTGCCCCAGCCTATACCTCACACAGAAATGCATTGTTACCCCTGATTGAAGTCATACCTGGCAAACTCACCACATAAATTTTTTCACATGACTACTAGGGGCTTCATCACAGTTTCTATCATGACTCCAATATACACCAGCCCTACTACTTTAAACAAAACATTGAATTTATTGTAAATAATGACACATTTGCTATTATTCATATTCTGAGATTGGTATAACAGCATTGACTCTTCCCTGAGCCAAGTCTACAGAACTGATGGCCTTAATAAACAGTATTACCATCACATTATTATAGATAGTAACCAGTTGTTTTCAGTGCATAAATCCATGATAATACTGAATCAAAATCCACAAATGTTAGTTAAAAGTACACTTTACACTTAGACATGATTTTACAGAACTTAGCATTAATATTGTAACTGTACTGAAACCGCCTAACAATTTTATCAAAATTTTTATGATTCTTCCAAAAATAGCTCCAGGACTACGACACAAAGTACAAGATCCAACATATGCATCCAACGATGCATCATCCTTTGTTTAAACATAAATTTCATAAAAGCTTTGATAAAGAAGCCTACATGAGCTCCGGTTCTTATATTATACTCAAAAGAATTTACCAAAAGTCACCTAAAGTCTTAAGAATAAGACTTAGTCCAAAATTTCAGTTGCATAAAAATCTCCAAAAACTTCTGAAAAAGTAAGCAGACAAAATCACATGTAAGCTCCAAAAAGGAAGGATGAGTGTAGGGCACCCATAAGAATGACATCAACCATAGTGCTAACAACTTTGCCAGACTGTAATCCACACAAAAGTAAGAGATGTTTTTAAATATCAAGAGGAAAACAAGAATACCAAAATGTATGCGTATTATAATACAATGTAAACTGTTGACCAATATCAAAGGAACCAAAGTTCCTTGCAGAATAGACCCTTTCCAAGTTGTTATTACAAAGGATTGTGGGTGTTTTGGGACACAGTAAAATACTGTTGACAAAAATGCTGTGTACCAAAAATATATCCCACAATCCTTTGTAACTACAACGTGGAAAAGGGTCTATGGATTGATCGACATATCCTCTCTTAATAGTACGATGTACTTCTTGCTATTATTGCATCCATGGGCCTCCTACCACCATAAATGTATCTATTTAAAATGCAAAAGCTTTATACCTGCCATTCAAACCTGCAAAACGTATTTAAATTTACTTTCCAGAATTTGAAGTAATACATTTTGATACACTCTGCAGCACATTTTTCTTGAAGTTTTAAACCCAAACAAATGAATGAAATACAAATCTCACAATAATGGTTTTTCAAGGTTGTCAGCACTTGGCCAGGGAAGGGTGCCTGCCTCCTTGTTAGCAGGAGAGAGGATGAAATACCTCTTCATTCTTTACAAGTGAAAAATAAAATTGTGAATCTAACGCTAAATTAAGAAACTGAATCAAGTGTAAATCTAGAGTGACATTTGATGATAAAGAGCCTCAAAAGTCTCCCACACTGCCAAGTTTCTATCGGCAGAGCCTTGCTACATCCTACCAAGGCTTTGTGACAGGACCTGGCGCATAAAAGGGCAATTCTCGCCATCCCAGAAAATTCCAATTCTCCCAACTAAGTTACCTCTAGCTTCTCCCATTACTGTATAATGCACCTCCTTGTGCAGACACAAACCCATTTTGTTGCTTAAGGCCATATCTTGGTGAGCATATAAGGCTATAATGTGTTATCTGAGCACTCTCTCTGCTTTGTGTGGTATATGAACTACTCTGCATCTTTTGAATTTTCAAACTGTGATGTCAATTAAAGAGCGGTCAATAACTGAGAATTTTGATATCCTCACACCAAAAATGTACTTAGGGATGATGACTGTCTGTCTTTAAGCACAACATGTCAGCAACAGTTAATGACTCCTCAACTTTTTTCTCCTTCTTTGAAAAACTTAAGCAGTTGTGAATAAAATGGCTAGACAATAATGATATATTGAAAAGTTGTCATTATCTCATTGCAAGAAATTCTGTTTTGTTTTGTCTGAACATGATCTTCAAAAGATAATGAGGAAACAACTAAAAACAGGTGAAAAGATACAAAACTAACAATGGATGAAAACTGACAGTAGAACCACCCCCAAGCCATTCAATGACATGTGACACACAAGAACCAATGTAATATAACCAATCTATATATAAATACTATACTGTCCAAAATAAATTTAACAAAGGAAGGAAGAAAACAGAATTTATAAAGATTTCAAAACCATAGTTTTCGTGATATGACAAGAGTTTCATCTCTTACAAATCAATCTTTAACAATTTTCTACCAACTTGTTTTCAGTTTGTACTTATTGACATTTCTGTCTTATAGATAAACACTAATCTGAAGAAATCATCAAACTAGCATGATCTGATCAAACTACCAGTGTCTCCTCCTTACCCCCTCCACCCCTCCTCCCTCCCCCCCCCCCCCCCCCCCCACTTTCAAAAAAGATGACACTGGTAACTGGTAATATTGGTAATTACTTTGTTATTGCCATTTGTATGTTTGTTAGTTCATTTGTAAGTTTGTTTGACATATTCACCCAACACACCTGACTTTAAGACCAGTATGCAGAGTGTTTTTTTTTTTTTTTTTCCAAGTTTTTGTCACAAAAAGGTGAAACAAGATAACAAACACAATCTACTCTGTAACCATCACACGTAAGCAGCAAATATGTACCCACTATACTGAGAATCAACAAATACTTGAGCTTCATGATTCATTCTTCATTTCTGGCATAAATTAATTACAGCACAACTCCCTTGCTGAAGATAGCTGATGAATAAATTTTCAATATATCACATCCACGGGCAAACTCTTTCCACTTTCGATAAGGATCACTGTCAACACATCCCATCATAACCTGTAAATCCCAAGGTGCAAATCAGTACCACTACATTAGTTTACTTTCAGCAGTCCCAACAGCCACAGCAGAAAAGAAACTATCCGACCAGAAGGGCAAAACCAGTGCATTTATTACACTATCAACAGTAAATACTTCCCACCATTGCAGCAGAGGTTTATGCATGCAAACCACCAATTAGCCATCATGACACATTAGAATCAGACTTTTACAAAGTTTGTTATGTTACTATCACCATATAACTTTTGTACCATTCTGATCCTATACACTCCCCTAAATCAACAACCTTGGTTCTGAATGCAGCATGCTTGATCCAGATACCATTGAAGGATACCGTACCACGGAAGACTCAACCAGACCTGACAGGGTAAGATGGGGTAAGGATCTCCATAAGCACCATCATTCATCACCACTGGATGACTGATTCTTCTTCTTCTTCATCCATTTGTCCAGTTTTTTATCCATTCTTGATATTCTCTGCTCCACCATGGCTGTACGGTTATGGATACGATCCATCTTTTCTTCCAATGAGTATAAATCCCCTCTATGGCTCCCCATGAAAAATATTAACGTTGTGAACACATAGATGATAAAGACAACCAATGCAGCAAGCACTGCATTGTTAGCTATCAGGGACATAAAGTACATTCCGAGACCTGAAGAAGAAAAAGAAAACAATAAAAGAAGAAAAAACAAGAAAGTAAATTATGATATGGTGTAAGTAGGCTTCCATATTTAAAAGAAGCCAACCCACAGATTTTGCAGTAAACTTCTAGCAGAGACTAATATTCTAACACATTTTCTGAAAAAGCCAGTCGAAAAACAGCATTCCCCCAAATTTTCATGAACTTCCCACTTATTTTTTTAGACACATGATGTTAATAGCCATTTTTTTAGAGGGCGCTTCAAATATGACGTAAAAGAGCCACATCATAAGAAACACAATGTGTCAGTGATTGCACACTAACATGAACTGATGATCAGCACAGGGACGGGTTTTGATGCTTCTCCAGTGACGTTAAAAGCTGTGCATACCCTAACTTAGCCTTGGCAATAGGCCTCCGAGAAAAGATAGCATTGCCAACGGCTTTGGTAATTTCAAACGAAGTTTTAAGGTTTCAGGCTTCACGTAACTTACTGGTACACTCTGTCCTCTTTTGTTTTCCTCAATTGTCCACGAACATATTCAGCTATATTTGTCAAAAATCACCGTCGCTTTAGAGACTATTAGCTCACTTGTGCAGAAAACAGACAAAATCACACGGATTCTTGATCCATTGGAAAAACTGGTACTAGTACAGGTGCTAACTTGCTAAGCATATCAGCCACCTTTACAACAGATCATGCTCTTCGGGCTCACTTCGCTTCGATACCTAAATTCATTTTCTGTCATTCAGGCTACAAAAGATTCAGTAAGATTTTTAAGTCCTTTTGATTCCATGTTCTTTTTACAAACAACCAGGTGCAGTGTTTCAAATTTGACCTTGCAAAGTAAAGAGTGCCTACGTCCTGTGACTTGTAACGTTAACTTGTTCAATGAACTACAGTAAAGTCTGCTGTAGTCTGTATACTGTATGTGTATAAAACAGTGTTGTGGTGTATGTAGTCAGGGTAACACCTGCCGTGAGGTAACATGTTTACATTTAGTCTTCACTCACACCTATAGGCAAAATGCAAACACATTACCTCACGGTAGGCGTTACCCTGACTGTAGTGTATGAAGACAGACTGTGGTGTTGCTAAGTCACGCAAACTATTTCTTCTGCTTTTGTAAAAACTTTCTTTTCACTTTACCTGAATAATGTGTGGTAAAAATATAATTAATAAAATATTTTGAATTTTATTTTCTTATATGAAGGGCAAACAGAATTTGTGCCATGCATTTATGCAGTTACTTTTCACAATGTGTGCAGTTCTAATTACTCTGTGTGGGTTGGTAAATTTTCTGTTGAAATGTGATATGAGGCTCGCTTTTGTCATTGTACATCCTGGAACTGGAAGAATTCAAACAACAATGTCGCAAACCATTAGCAGTATAAAAATCACTTTTTTAGGTTGAAATAAATGTAGTCATGCCTTCTATGCGCGTCTTTTGGAAGAAGCATACATTAAAATGTTAGTCCTGATGCAGAAAAAGCTAGGGATTATTTCTCCTTTAACAAACACAGACACAGGATTACAACCCCATATCTAATCAACATTTATTGACATGTAAAATGTGAGTTTTTGAAGTGTTCTAATGCTTTATCTTTTCACTGAATTAATCTTTTGAACATGTCATGAAAGGTACTACCAAATGAAGAAATAATATGGAAGCCTTGATCTGTCCTGTCAGGACAAAAATGGGTCATTCATCAGTCAATTGTTGACTCTTATACTTCACTTATTTATACAATTTGTTCCAATGAGAATTGTAGTGTTACTCAGCAGTGCCCTCCCAGCTTCTTGTACCCCTCATGGTTAACCTCTCCCCTTGAAGCCACAGAAGTCACTCACAGAGCAAGAAGGTTCTACAAGGTTCCTTGTAGAACCTTCTTGCTCAGAGCATTGTACTCCTCTTCCTTAAGCATAATCTTTTAGCCGAGTCCATCTTAGACAAGAAACCATCCATAAAGGGATACTAGTTTAATCTACCACAGGGAACCTATCATGAGGTTCAATTTACAGCTTTACATTGGACATTTTCCATTGTAGAGTGCACAGCCACTTGTAGAAGTGTGTTAGTTTGTCTGTAAAGCTAGTTCTACTTGAGAATAACATTACAGTGATGTCTACCAGCATAATATAATCTCATAATGAAATCTGGCTCACTATGAAAGATATATCCATCATTGCTATCTTTATTTTGCAATCTTGATTTTACCAAGTTATACTTACATTGGCAAATTAAAAATAATAAGAACATGCAATAATACTAAGGTTTCTTCATCAGTGGCATGGTGAAAGTGGGGGGCAGGGGTGGTGGATTTGCCTCTGGGTGCTAAGGTGCCAAATTGTGATGATGTAACCATAGTTTGCTTCAAGCTGGCAAAGGATAGGGCGAATGGGAGGGGTGCCTTATTTTAATTCACACACTGACACCAATACTACCTGGGGTGGGATTCACAAACATTTGTGTAAGTTCTTGCTTAAGACAAAATACTTACGCACTGCATAAGAACTTTCTTAAGTGGTATCCATGAAAAAACTTACGCAGTTCATAAAGATCGCTGCGTAACTGCAACACATGCACATTAACCAATTGTGTGGGCGGTTGAATCTTGCTTTGTCACATTTTGAGCCAATCACATTGACTGTTATTGTTAAAATGACGCACACAGTCTTCTGTGGCAACACGCGCGCTCCTACGTTAGGCCTAGCTACACACCTATGCACAAGGCGTGCTTCTGTACTGTGTTACTATGGCTTTTCTATACTTACGACAACTCTGAAGCTTGGGTAAAGTTACGCAAAAAAGTTACAAACTTTTTCCTTTGTGAATACCAACTAAAAAAGATACGCTGCGTAATGTCAGACTTACGCAATTTTTTGTGCATAAGTAGTCTTTATTAATCCAGCCCCTGATCATTGTCATTTAAGCTAAACTGTTTCAAGTAAAATCAAATTCACACTATCACCAGAGCCACTATTACTTCAAAAAGAAAACTTTCCCAGCTGATTCCACATTTTCAGATTTAAGAATGTCTTAAACTTACCAACTAAAATACAGAGCTGGTATAAACACCATGCCTGTCCATAGACTGAATGCACTAACAATGTAACAGCCATTACAAACACAGCACTCCCTGTTGAAGTCATCGAGTAGAAAATGTAACCAATCACCAGCCATGCCATAAACAGTATAATACCAGCTCTACCATCGTCCACCTTCTCCAGGTGCGTCTCTAAATCTGCCACTTTATAAATAAAGAAGAAAATTTGCATGACAAAAAGCCATGAACCAATACAAAAGCACTTACTGAACCATGAGAATTACACAACGACTAGAATGCATAAATGCATTGGGGTTTTGATGAATTCAACATACACAACATGAAAAGTATCCATGATTCCTACCTCAAGATATCATGCTTTGAACAAGGTTTTTGAGAGTTTGACCTCCACTGATCTCATATGACCTTTGACCTCCACCAAAAGTAATAGAAATCTTCCTCTTAATATGATACATCTACATGCAAAATATGGAAAGCCTCCATGCTTTCTACCTTGGGATATTGTGTCAAAGAGGTCTCGAGAGTTTGACTTCCATTGACCTAAGCTGAGTTTTGAACTTCACCAATAGCAATAAACATCTTCCACATGACATGAGGTATCTAAATGAAAGCTGGAAATTTTGCATGCTTTGTATCTTGAAATACTAGGTAATGAACGTTTTCAGGTACTGACCTCTAGTGACCCCTGATTTGGCCTACACAAAGGCTATGCTATTCTTTCTTTTGATAAAATGCACATTGTGAGTAGAAAGACTATCAGTCCTTAATCCTACCTAGAGAGTGTTCACAAGGTTTTCAGAGTTTGATTTCTGATGACCCTTGATGACCTTCAACCTCCACAAAAATGATAAGTTTCTTTTTCTTCACATAATGGATCTACGAAGTGAGTATGAAGAGTATCCATGCTTCCTACCTTGAGATACCATGTTAACAAATTTTTAGAGTTTGACCTAGGGTGACCCCAGATGACTCATGACATCCACCAAAGCTAATTACGTTCTTCCCCTTACTGTAATACATCTACATGCACAAAGTGAAAAGTATCCATACTTCATATCTTACGATATCATGTGAACAGGATTTTGAGAGTTCAACCTCCATTCCACCTCACATGACCTTTGACCTCAACTAAAAATACCAGGGATCTTTTACATGACATGAGGCATCTATATGTAAAGTATGAAATTTAAGCATTCTTTCATACTTGAGATAACGTGTCAACAGTTTTGAGAATTTGACCTCTGGTGACCTTAGATGACCTGTGACCTTCACAAAAATGAAAGGGGTCATCAACTTTATATGGGGCATCTATACGCTCATCAGGGAGAGTATCAATACTTTTACCTTGAAATATCATGTTAGCAAGGATTTCAGGTTCTGACCTCTGGTGAACTCAGATGACCCTTGATCACCAATAACAATAGGATTTTTCCTTCACATAAAAAGCATCTGTAGACATGTTGAGTATGAAGGGTTTCCAATCTATCTAGAGAATCAGGTTCCCAAGGTTTTCAGCTTCTGACCCCTGGTGACCCCAAGATGACCTTTGACCTCAATCAACACAACAGGGTTCTTCTGCTCAGCAGGGGGCACCCACATACCAAATATGAAGACTGCCTGAATTTCCCTCACCATCATAAACACATAGGTTTCCCTTTTTATCAAAGACTAAAAGCAAACCAATTCTTTCATATTTCTTTGCAACAAAGTGGACAATTTCTTTTTACTTGTAATTATCCACCAATTTTAATAAAACACATCACCCTAAGTTCTAATCAGAAGCTGTCTAGCAAAAGATGAATGCACTTGGAAAAAGATCATCCTAACATCTGGTTTGAAATGATAAAGTGGCATATGCCTGTAACAATTACAACATTTTCAATTTTTTTTCAAGTATATCTGCACAATTGTTAATTTTGATTCTATAGGCACTTGCATTGAATCAACAAAAAAAAGTTATTGGCAAGAGCAAATATTAAAGATTCTAGCACAACAAACAGAACAACAAAACTTACACCCAACACCAAGATGTGACCGGCTTGCTTGATCGATGAAATTTCCCATGTCCTCAGAAAGCTTTCCCTGCTGTATTTTAATGAGTAATTGCTGGGTCTTCTTGTACCCCTTATCCCAAGTCTTAAAACAAACGAAAAACACATTTTAAATGAAAAGATGAAATGAAATCTTGGCAGCATGTGCTTTATTGATATTGAAACAATGTTTCCAATTTTGGCTTTGAGGGAGTTTCTGGCTGTACAACAAAAATGCAGTGTTGTATGTTACCTTATTGATAACAACCACATCAACTTGCATTTAATACAGGTTACAAAGCAACTTTTTCAAAACTTCAAATGACAACTTGATTGCTTACACAGCTACACAGGACAATGAATTTGATTACTATCTACCTCTAAATAATTGGTACCTCCTCCCCTCCTAATATCTGAGGTTAGTGGTTATGAAGATGAAAATAATTACTAGCATGATAATGTTTTCGGTATCAAGTATAAACAGGACTGGATGCAAGTAAAGCATTTTGATGTACTTGTGAATTTCATAGCCAGAGTTATTTGCAAAGAATAACTTTACAGATAATCCAAGAAAATGGATCTAAATCATGTGTCTTATGAAAGAGTTTAGCTCTATTCTACATTTGATTTCAATAGGACTATTGCATGATAGATAAAACTTAAGAATGAGCATAACTCTTTATGAAACAGTGCCCTGGGCCTGTTCATGAGGTGTTTCTGCCGATGGAGGCTGTGTTCGCACCTTTTGCTTGTCTCCACACTTCTGCTAAGTCAAGTGTAAACTAACTGTCAGGTAACCCTGTTTGGTCAGTTAACTGTTCACTTGACCATTAAATTGTCTTGCAGCAGATGTTTGCCTATCCATTGTATTCTACAGAGTAGCCTATTTACATCTGAGAGAGTTTGTTTACACAAGATGGGAGTGAAGGAATCTTATCTCCCCTTGTGGTTTTTTGGCAGTGAACAGCTCTGAAAAAGTCTGCCGAGCGGCGGATATTGAAGTGGATTTTAGTATCGACAAGAACACGGCATGTTTCATAAAGAGTTATGATCAATCTTAAGTTTGATTTCAATTGCACTATTGCATACAATCAAAGTTAATATCAAAGACCATGACATACAAGGCTAATCTCAGATAAACACTGCACTACGATTTGCTTTATGTATTCGACAAGTGCTCAAAGAGTTGTGAGGCAGGTATCTTCATCCCTACTAATCCTGCTCCCAAGACTTTCACTTAACATCCCAATCTGACTGTGACTTGAGTACAGTATATCCCCAGCATCCTTGCTCTGCACCACTGCTCAGTACACTCTAATCAACAAGCCATCTCCACCCTATGTATCTGTTGCCTGATGAAGGCTGGCAGAAATGTTACAAAACAAAAGATCACAGCAGCAGAACCCTAGATGGGTGACCTCTCGCTGATTTTGTCTTAAAGACAAACAGTCCTCATCCCAAAGTATATTTTTAGTGTAGGGGTATCAAAATTCTCAGTTGGTTACTGCTCTTTGATTGACATGAAAGTTTGCAAATTCAAAAGATGCAGAGTCACTCATGTCCCACACAATGCCGAGAGTCTTGGATTACACATTATAGCCTTGTATGCTCCCCAGGAAATGGCCTGAAGCAATAAATGGGTTTGTGTCTGGACAAGGAGGAGCTTTATACAATTATGGGAGGAGCTACCAGTTGCTTAGTTGGGAGAACTGAAATGGTCTGGGATGAGGAGAATTACCCTTTAAGCTTTGGCTTTATGCACTTTGATGGAATGTGTGTTTATAACAGCTCTATCATGACATTTACAAGCTAACAAAGCATAAGTACCACAACTTCAAAAAGGTCATTCCTAAATGATGTCTTTCTTCTCCTATCAGGGAACCAAGGAATGTTACATTGAGAAGGAAAACTCATCTTATTTATTCAATATGTCTAATATAAATTCCCCCAAACTCCCTGATGTAAATCAAATTGTAGAAAGGAGGTAAGAGAGGTGGATGTATATTAGCAACTTCTGAATTTCTTTTTACCTTTTTTATTGCCTTCCATCCTTCAGACTTCTGTGCAACCCTCCAAGCCCTCTTGATTGGTCTCTGGTACTCTTCTTGAGTAAGGAAGAAGACAAGGACAGCCAAAATGGCCACAAATATTGCAATTTTCAAAAGTCTGAAAACCATCTTGAGATTCTATGTAAAGCCTGTTGATGAAAAAGGAAAATAAAGAAGATTGACATGTTAAACATTCCAAATTTCTGCCCACGGATCTATTTCATACATAAAGTTTACAACAAAAAAACAGGAAATAGGTATATACATGTATACTGTATACATTAAGTGCAATTAAGAACTATGAAATACACTAAGCCTAACGGCCACGGAACCTTGCCTTATCACAAATGTACTTTATGAGAAGAAGCCTTGCCACTTGCTATTCAACAGTTATTAAACATTTCCAAAATATCTATTGTAAATACTGAGTATGACCAAGTACAGAGCATAACTGTGACATGGGTTGTTATGGCACAGACATACTGTACATGTTGATTACATGATACCGTATATTTAGTCAGCAGACTGCAAAAACTTAAATTCAGAGTCTGTGCTTATTAATGTCAACAGAGATTTAAACCCTACGTACTTGGTGTGATACGATACTGTAAACTGATCTCATACATACTAGACGCTCATCAAATATATGTGCACAAACAACCAGCCTGTGCATATAAATTACTTACAGTGACTAAAGCAGTTTCCAAAAGAGGCGGGTACAAATTCCCTTCCTCTTAGTAAGGGAATTTCATAAAGTAGTACTAGAACCAGTAACAAAAATCTCAACATTGGCTCTTAATCACAGGGTACAGTTTTAACTTAACTTTCTTCCATGTTACCTAATGAGCAATGACACTATTTTTATGTGGTACTTTTAAGCATGTATGCTATATGATGCCCTCTATCATTATCAGCCATAAAGAGTACAGTACTGTAGCACACAGTAGGACATCCAGGGCTGACCACAATGAACTACATATTATATTCACTTTAAAGGGCAAACCTCGTCACCCCAGACAGTTCCAATTCTCCCAGCTATGCAACTTAGCTCCTCCCATAACTGTATAAAACTCCTCTTTGTGCAGGCACAAACCTATTTTTTCACTTCAAGGTCATGTCCAGATGAGTATTCAAGGCTATAATGTATAAACCAAGCACTCTCTTTGCATTGTGTGGAATGTGAGCTAATCTGCATCTTTTTTTTTTTTTTTGGGACTTTCAAACTTCAATGTCAATCAAAGAGCAGTCACCAACTGAGAATTTTCATACCTCCACTAAAAATGTAGTTTTGGGCTTTAAGGGGATTTGTTTTGAATCATCAGCTAAATCTTACAAGACATGGCTTTTCCAGTTTCACACAGATGTTATCATCTGAATGGTTTTTGATTCCTTGCTTAAGGCAGGCAAAGAATCCATGTAATGGTGATGTGTGTGTGTGTGTTTGTGATGCTCCTTGCAATCACAGTATCTCAAGCTGGGAATGAAGGACACTTTTCATATTTGGTACATGTTAAGAGGAGGAACCCTACTGTTTTTGATGGAGATCAAAGGTCATCTGAAGTCACCAGAGGTCAAAAATGGAATTTTAACCTTGTAACCATAATATCTCAAGATAGCAGTGACAGACACTGCATATTTAGTATATAGATTTTTCATGATGAAAGGAAGAACCCTTTTGTCTTTGGTGGTGGTCAAAGGTCATCTGAGGTCACTGGAGATTAAACTGCAAAATCCTTGTCGTTGGCTTTTAAACACAATATCTCAAGATAGCAAAGACATACACTTTTTGTATGTGGTATATAGATATGTCATGTTGAGAGGAAGGATCTTACTGTTTTTCGTGAAGGTCAAGTCATTTAAGGTCACTAGAGGTCAAAAACTAAAATTCTTATTCACATGATATGGATGTGTGAAAGATAGAAGCTATTCATACTTTGTATAGATTTATCAAGTTGAGAGGAGGAACCCTTTTGTGTTTGGTATAGTTCACAATTCATTTGAGGTCACCAGAGGTCGAAAACTGAAACTTTGTAAACATGACATTACAAGGGAGGAGGCATAGACAAATCTCTTCTTAGACTTTTTTTTCTTGGTTTTGGTAGGCTTCAAAGGTCATGTGAGGTCAGTAGGAGTCAAACGGAAAATGTATTGTAAAAAATGATGTAGTCAAGAAGTGTAAATCTGAAGGATGAACATCCCCTTTTCAACAATCACTAAGCCTTTGGGCTTTCTGGTTAAACCATACTGCAATGATACCAATAACCAGTAAAAAATAGTTTTGGGAAGTTTTGGCAATTTCTCAAGAACCAAAACTACATCTGAAGAGGCCGTTTGCAAAAGAAGAAAAGTGCCAAGCAAGTATTACTAGTTTCTGAATTTCCAAATTGTTTACCTAGAAAAGCAGGTTTTAACCATGCACATTACAGTGTAATGTTTAGTTATTACCATGCCAAGTAAGCAGTACAACCATTTAAATTTTAGGAAATTTAAGGTTTGGACTTGTCTGTTTTTACAAACTCTTCAAAAATTAGACATCAATTGTTTTTCTTACACATGGCACTAAAAATTCACAGTACACACTTCTGAGAAAGTAAAAAGAAATGAAACTCTCTGAAGTTGACAAGGACACTTACACAAGAGGAAAGATACTGTTAACTGTTCCCAAATGCTTTGCAAGTATTCGTTTTCAAAATTCTCTAACCAGTCCCAGCACTAGCTGCATCTTTTATTATTCTGTAAGGTACAATAGCAATGTGAAAAAGTATAGTCAAAGGTCCTTCCCCTAAAGTATTAAATGTACTAGCTTGTTCAAATTCCTCTTTGACATAGCACATCCTGAACCATATGTGCTTGCCACCTACTGTATATTGACTGAAAAAGTGAAAAGTTTTATTAAATTCAACAACAGGGTCAATTGGAGCAAAATATTTTGAAAATCAATAATGTTACACATACTGACCACAGCCAGCTGTGATTTAAATTACCAGAAAATCTGTTTTTTTACAGTTTGTTGCATCAGTTGTGTTGCTTACTCTGTTGCTAGGTTTCAAGCCACTTTATCTAGGAACATGTGGCATGGCAGTTGCCACAAAAACACACAGTCTACTTGCTATGTTTTCCAGCACGGTAGTACACGAGCGATAGGAGAGTTTTGATTTGATTTCTTCAACATTTATTCGAGTCACTTTTCCAAAAAAAATTGATACACATAATTAATAAGCATAACACAGTATGACAGAACTGAAAATGACTCAGGAGGAACCCAAAAGAAGCTCTATAAAGCTTGCAGTATGAGCCCTCCTTTAACAAACAAAAACTTACAACAAAAACATTTAATTAGACATGGATAACACCAAACAGGAAAATCAATATTGTTTGGGAATGAAATATTTTTTCAATAACTTCTTAAATGAGAGCAAAGTATTGCAACAATGAAGTTGAGATAGGAGAGAGTTCCATACGTTAGGGCCTGTAAAACGAATGGTTTGTAAGGAAGAGTTAAGCTTAAATAGGCGAATGGAAAGTGAATTCCTGGCACTGTAAGGTGTGAGTGAGTTTTATGTCTTAATTTAAATCGTGATCTGAAAATATCTGGAAGGATATTCTTAAACCTAGAAAACATGAAAATTCCAACCTGGTAACAATAAATATCAAAAATTGAACATTACGTTTGGCAAAACATACAAGAGTGGTTTCAAAGGGCTTGTTATTAAGTATTAGTCGAAGGGCTCTCTTCTGGAAGATAACTCCAAATTAGAACTCTATGATACTGCATGACAAATCCGGCCAAAGAAATAACTTGACAAGTCTTGCAGTGTCTTGCTTGTAACTTTCATTGAAACTCTTGCTACAAGATATCACACAACATTTCTCCCACTAGTGCCACCTCCATGAGACAATAAAATCCCTAGTTACAAAATTAATGACCTGATTTATTGTCTTTCAGTGTCTTAAAGGGGTGGGGGAGGATACCCACTAGACTGAAGGTTCACTAGACCAAAGACTGACCTGTACAAAAATACACTTTGGGTTCAAAGGTACAAATAGGATTCTGGTTGGATACAGAACTTTGTTTAGGATTAGGGTCATGGTGAGCCTCTGGCAGGGTTATTGATTGGGTCATGGGTTAGGATTAGGGGAGGTCAGTAGCATCTTCAGTCTAGTAAACCTCTAATCTAATGAACTCTGCCCATCTTACAGAATGTTCATGTTCCAGCTTACAACAGACTTTCAAAAATTATTCAGGGAAGCCTCTCAGATTTAAACGCTGTTTGTCGGTGATACATGCGGCTCACGATCACTGCCCATTATGCAACCTGCATTTAATACTTATGCATGAGCGCACACAACCACGGAAGCACCGGCATCGTTAATGAGCATGGAGATCACCAGTTGAGAGGTTCTGCTATTGTCCACATACAAAAGCAGCAACAGGATTTGTCAGACCAGAGGTTTATTGAAGCATTAGAAAAATCCGCCCTTGAAACTGGGCGTCATGACTTGGCCAATAGCGTCACAACTTGGCCGATTTTTTGACCGCAAAGATCAGATATTAACAGTCCGATGGACGCTGGTCTGGCATTGTTGAATTTTATTTCCGCGCATAACTTCACTACATATGAACCGATTTTCATGGTTGATGATTCATTTGGGAACTAATTTAGCCACTTAATCTGATTCTAGTCACATCATAAGTGGAAATACAAATGAATCCTTAGAAATGTTTGGAAGATGGATGCCCAGTATCTTAAGGTTAACCGAAAAAATGCATCACTACCCTGCTGGATTTGGAAATCAAGGTCAAAGTATAAATGTCCAAGTTTCAAGCTGACGAAAACTATAATAGTTAACAAAAGACTTGTATATCAAAAGAAGACTTGACTGCATGTAGTAGTATTAACCATACCTACACTTCAGTAAAAGCACCCTGTGCCTGACTTGGCCATGAGAAATATACACCTAGTTTTGTCAATTATGTAGGCCTACATGTGTTTCTTGGTAATATGACATCAGTGCAATTGTACATCAAATACTACCCTCAAACAAGAGGAAATTGCATTGCATTGATATTGTTATTAGTTCCTTCATAATCCTTAGAAGGTTTCTCTGTTTACTGTTTCTACCTACAACATGCAAAAATAATGCCAACCTTCTACACACTTAATTGTGTACGATGCAAACAGCATCCAAAGCTTGAATATACAGTACTGCAGTACCATAGTAATGATATCCTGGTTGTACTAGATGATGGCAAAATGCTACAGTGGTAGGAGACAAAATATGGCACAGCACAATCTTGAAAGGAAGAAGGGAGAAGGTAAGGGGGAAGGGGACTGGGGCTCAAGGTACTGAAGGTACAAAACTGTTATGCCATGAATGATTTGTCCTGCTTTTATTCTGGAAATCTGGAAAAAAAGTGTCAAAAGTTGTGTTCAGTCACCTAGGAGGTGATAATACTCATCATGCCACTAAATATACATTACAGTATTGGCAAACTGCAGTGATTGCATCCTACATGCACACAAACTACCCTGGCAGGAGTTAAAACATGTACTGCAGTAATACATAGGTTACTACTAAAGCTGTGAAAATGCCTTCAAATTTCTGTGCAAGACAACATGTACTGCAAAGAAGAATGGAATTTAAACACAAAAGTTTTCAGGGCTTCCACTAGGGTTTCTTCCCCAGGGGTCCCCAAATCCATGCATACTTCTATGTGGGGGTCCCAGTCAAAAACTGGGGGTCCCTAGCAGGATCCTTCAGTAAAATTCAGTTGTGTCAGTGGAAACATCGTTGCTCATTACTTGTGTGACTTTCGTACATCGACAGAACAGGGCTACCCTATTAAGTGTTTTGGTGCTGG
>WURT03318083.1:12486-24547 GCA_009936505.3 Holothuria glaberrima | reverse complement strand
CAAGCATGTTTTGGATTTGTTGCCAGTGGATGTTTTGGAAATGTTTTTGGAATGTTTTGTAAATGTTGCTCGTGTATGCAGGCCTTTAGACACCCAAATTAAGAAGCTTGCCCACGTAATAGTTTCGCGATCATCACCCCAAGGCGGCGCCTTACAAACCATAGAATTACATGTAAAACACTTCCCTGTGGTTGGACCGATTATTTTCCGAGAACGTTTCACACATCTCTTGCAGCATTTTGTCTCGGACCATACATGCGGCGTAGATTACATTGAGTCATAGAAAAATGTTCTTATTTGATTAGGTAATGTACAAAGATAAACATGTTGTTAAGGTTCAAACTGTCTTACATAAGGGTAGCTTGGGTACTCCTGTTCTTTCATGCAACCCCCTTACCTACGTAGCAGGCTGTACGGCATATTTCTTGTTCAGTCATATCCCTTGTTTGGGAAGATGAGGAGTTGAACAAACAGAGTCCGCTCAAAGGGGTAGCAACCCCTGTTTCATGCACCTTAACCCGTTATGTACATCCGGGGAGTGTGCTTATGTCAAGCACTCAACAACAACGCCCTGCTTTTCTGTAAAGATCCAAACTGTTGGATCCGATCTATTGATAAAACTTTAATGAAAGTAGCGTTAAAAATGTGAGCTCCACTTCATGTTCATGATCAGATATTGGTTACCGGATAAAGAATGTAGATAAGAACCGATACAGGGTCTGATTCCCCTTTGCTAAATCATGCAGGCTAAGAACTACCTCCGAAGTAGTGTTTCCATGGTTAAATCACATATTGCATTTAAAGTGAAAATGCAGTCCCCCAGTAAGAAGAAGTGTACCCCGGAACACTAGTTCAGGAATGGCTCACATCAATCATGTGACAATATTTTTGTTACTTATTTCCTAAATTTATGCAGAGTAACTCATTGGTTAACATTCAATATTCAATGATTTGACACAGGAACATTATGAAAATACTTGTGAGAGAAATAAAAGGAGATCTGTAAGATTTAGCAAATTTTTGAAAACAAACTTGAGGGGACTGCCTTCTCCCTTTAAGCTTTATTAAGAAATGTACCTAAATTCAAGCGTGGGATCTGATCTGCTCAAACACCTCTCAGTTGTGATTTGGTATTTCCAATTATTAATAGGCCAAATACGTCCAAACAATTAAAACCTCTTGTTCCTTAGTGGCTTTTTATTCTTTCTTTCAAAATTGTTTTTCTGTCAAAGAGCGCATTTCTTTCTTGT
Organism: Holothuria glaberrima; assembly: GCA_009936505.3. Lineage (NCBI taxonomy): Eukaryota > Metazoa > Echinodermata > Holothuroidea > Aspidochirotida > Holothuriidae > Holothuria > Holothuria glaberrima. The sequence goes on along the minus strand of WURT03318083.1, from coordinate 23,297 downwards.
TTCGCAGACACGTGAGTCCATGGCCGTACGGACCGCGCAATTTTTTTCCCACCGGGTTATGGGCAAATCATGGCAATGGACAAATCGACTTCTTGTAAACCGGCCACACCCCTTACTCCCGAAATGCCAGTTTCTCTACATTTTGTGGTAATTCTGACGCTGGATTATGAAAAAACATGGTAAATATCCTTAGAACACGTAACCCTAACCTAGAGTTTAACCCTAACCACTGTATTGACACAATTTTCAAAATTTTTGAAGATCTGATTTGCCCATAACCCGGAGGGAATCAATTAAGCGTACGGACCAGGAGTTCTGAGGGTCCCCCCCCCCCAAATGTCAGAAACCTGACTAAATTGGGCAGATATTTTGTCTCAGTCGGGTGGAAAATTTGAAAGTGAAATTCTGTACTCCAGACTGTCGAGTCGAACAAATATTATCGTCCTCCCTGAGAAAATAGTCCCGTACGGCCCTGCACGTGACTCACGATAAATGTTAACAAATCCCCAAACCGTATGTTTCCAACAAAATCGCAAATTGATAACACGTACATATCTTACACACCTAAACAACCACCAATAATGCAAGAACGAATATTGTAACACTGCTTGCTGCTACTCACACACACGATAAAGGTACTCCCGTGCATTGAACGGCTTTAATTTGCTGCGTAAATTGATTATATGTAATTAATTGCTTAGTTACGGGGAAATGTATCGGACAATGACATTTCTATTTGCAACAATCTGCCTTAGTGTATAAGTATAGTAAACGTGGATACTGCATACAGAATAGAAACATACATTTGTTTAATTATGGTCGTCGTTTGCCACTACTGAAATACATAGTTCGGTAAAATGTAATAAAAGTAACAGATGACCGAAAGTTCCCCAATTGTTATTTGTCGGGTGACAACACTGCAAGTAATTGATAAAACGAGCATGGCCAAGCAAATAGTGTCAATACACTTTAGCGGGCACGACCAATTGGAGAGGAAGTCACACACCACAATGTAAAGTCCAGCCAAACAAATACATTGTGTATGTCAAAGACAATATTCATGATAGGCTATTCATTGGAGAAAACACTTTGACCATTGTTTGTCGAAACAATGATTTACATTGAAGATTTGTGCCATAAAGTCCCGTTTCTTTGTATTGTGATTTAATTTCCGAAATACATCGAGCAAGAGTGGAACAGTTACAAGCAGGTTCATACTTCAGTACAACAATATAAAGCTAGAAAGATGAGCACTGTTTAACACCGAGCTATGTTGCGACTGGCGCGGCAGAGCAAAGGATGACCATTTGGGACTATGGTTCCTATCGCTTTCTAGAGAGTAAAAATTTGCAAGTTTAAATAGGCCTTTACCGTCATTAAAAACAGTTTTCCTAAAAATAAAGAAACAAAAATATTTTGCCTGCATTTTTGTCCCTAAAAGGTAATGAAACGAGATTGAAAACATTACATCATCATAACATAGCCAGGCTTGTCAAAACCATGTAAATGTGTTGTATAGCTTACCATATGCAATTTAAGTACGACGTTCAGAAGAGCGAGCAAATTCTTATCATGTTCAGCTGTATAAGCCGTAATTTAATACAAATATTGCACTGTTAAGCATATAGAATCAAGGAGGAAACGTCAATGTGACTGTTTAACCGCCGAAAGAATTGTTAAACAGAAATTGAATGAAATGTAAATTAGCGTGATAGATCAGACAAACATTCAACCCGTAGTAACTGACATGATTACAAATTAAAATTACTAAAGTTTTGTTTCCTAATAGACAGTACGAAAAATGAACCTTTATTTATCAGTGGATATGTATACAGCAAATTTGAATGTTATTTCTTTGCACAATTTTGTTATTTTTAAGATATTCTAACTTCAAAATCACGACGAGCTAAATGAATAAGATGAATCACAGACGAAAGTAACAAAAAGAAAAAAATTAACAGAAAAATGTGGGGAGTAGGGACATGAAAGTAATTTTGCAATCACGGAGCTAGTGATTAAATATTTTAGGATTTATATCGCTAATAGCAGACCTTAATCATTGCTAAATACACCCGAGGCATCCTGGGAATTTGAAGAGTAAATAATAGCGTGACGTCACTACTCTATTGTTTATACTCCCAGTTCCCATGATTCCTTGGGTGCATTTGGCAATGATTAAGGTCTGCTATTGCAGAACCATTTGGGTAAGGGTGCATGTGACTGGATAAGATTTGTGGAAGGGGATTGTCTCGGACTAACGTCTGTCGGGGAACTAAACAGACTTTTTTACAACCTTCCTTCGGCAGCCTTAAGGGCAGGATGTGTTTGGGTGTGAAAGGGGGGGGGGTGATAGAGCTGTTTTGTCATCCTAGATAGGCCTTTTGGTCAAATTAGTAACAAACAGGTTTAAAATTATTATCAACTTGAACGCGTTTATCAGTAGATCACTTATTGCAGTATAACGCACGTAAGCTTAAAAAAAAGAATAGGTGTAGGGCAATGACAATTTGTATGTTGCGTATAGTATGCTTGCTCACTATTTTATATGTGTAATTCTTTGTAATAGGATAGCATCGCGGGTAAAGCCTGAATTAGTCTTCGTGCCTTCTGAATTTTAATGATGTAAATAATTTATCCAAGCGAAGGTCATTTTTTCATGCGAATGGAAAAGTCGATTGGATTAATAGATGACTCGTGTATCTCATAACAGGTGTGAATTTCATTTCTAAGTTGTTATTTTTTAACTGTATCAATACAATAACATATCCAAATATCATAGCTTCATTATGTATGTTCTCTTGAAGCTGTTTCATCTCTTTTATAAGCAAAGTTACTTCAGAATATGAAATAACCGATTGATAAAAAGGCTTGGTGTGTAGAAAGTATCGGTTCGAATAATACCGATCTATATTGTATTAAAGGTACACTGGTGTCAACCTCAACGTGTAATTTCTTTCGGTTACAATAACATAGAAATTAAATAGATTTACCACTACGATACCAAAAGAGAAATTTCGTTATCCAATGAAATTTGTGATGTAAGACTAAGAAGCAATTAACTACGTGTTTTATTTAGTATCATGGGCCTTGTATTAGTTGTGGCCATTGAAGTAAATGAGCAGTCGCTCAAATTTTATGGTAAACATTGGCTACTCTTACAAATTTCCTCTTATATCTTTTACAGATACCTACAATGATGTGTCCAAACAAATATATTTCGTATTAAGTGTAAAGTAAGAAAGTTATTCGCATTAATCGAACATTTTAGAAACAAAAGCATCCTTACATGATAAAATTAAACGAGCTATTCATCAATTAGGATACCGGGGTACACTAATTTCAACTGGGATGACTGCACTTTCTATTTATAGAAGGGCGGTAATCATGGTGGTAGCTACACATGTTGTAAGTGTAATTTATGTTTGTAATTTTGGGACTGTCGAACGAGTGTGGATTGCATTTAGTTTCGAAAATACGAACATCATTGTGTAACGAAATGCTTTGTCAACATATACGAGTGTAGTTGGCAACACCCGCAGTTACCTCAGCAGAAATATAGACTGCTGGAAATCATCTAATCGTAAGGCTGAGCCCTAAAACCCTGGATGAGACTTATATCGAACGAGTTGCCGTCTTTTTTTATTTCCCTGCTATGTTCGTCTTGGTTACCTTACTTTACCCCTCATTCAATTCGGAGGCACATCGATCCGTCAATGTCGTTAGAACAAGGTATTTTAAAAGAGACATAGTTGGTGTTCTTCCTTCTGAAGGGTCTCGAGGTTTTTTGTTTTAAAAAAGGTGTGATAATTTCCTGGAAAAGCCTACTGTGATAGTAACGAGGGACATAGCTTAAAGTTAGACAATTTACAAAAAAATGAAGGATTAATCCAAGAGCTGGAACTTTTCAACGATTGGCAAATTTTCCGTTACTAGATATTCAGAGAAAATGTAGATTTATGCAAATTTACATTTACCAGTGTTGTGCAATGCTTTACAATAAGAATGAAAATCATGCTACTTTGACCCCGGGGTGTTACTGGGAACAATTCTCTACGTTGACTCTACGAGAGCTTGAATCCCTATCAGAACATCGGTCTTCATATTCTTTCTGAAATGCCTTCCCCTTTACCCAATCCCCACAGATTGGGGGGACGGTACAGTTAACTGCTTTATATATGCTTTTATTTTATAGCTTAAGTTATTAATTTATTTATTTTATATCTATTTGTCCACTTAATTTGACCGCAAACTATTTAATGACATGTAAAGAACTTCCACCTACAAACATCGTACTTAAGCCAGCATTGTAAGCAGGGAAAGGGGGGAACCAAAGTTTCAGCTTTTTTTCACTGAAGGCAGTAACTTTTTATTAGTTAACAGAACCCCCCCCCTCAATCCCCGACCTCGATCCGTGGAAGGAATAACGACCCTTGGCAAGGGGCACTGGCAGCAATCGCCACTTACCTCAGTCCCTCCCTGACAAAGAGACAACTACGTTGGATGGGTGCGTGTGAAGGGCGCTTAAAAATAAGATTGTTCAGATATTCATGTAATCTTTATTTTACGGTGTTTCTAACAATAATCAGAAACTTAACTTACCGATGTGTGTTTGTGGTGTTACCTCACTGTATTTTGTGAGGGATATAGGCATTTCTGGCCTACCTATCTGCTCTACTCTGTGATTGGCTGTTTTAAAGAGCGGGGTGGTGATAGTTAAACATTTTCAACTTTGTTTTCAAAGAGCGGCACTGTGCAGGGTTGTTAGGTACGTCACGCCGTCCCGGCGAAGCCAGCTTAAATATTGCCATTTGTTTAACCCTTCTTAAAGCTCGGCTGGGTCAAGTACGACCCCTCCTTAAGGACGATACTTAGGCCTTTTCTTTGCCTATTTTATTTTTTACTCAATTATCTCGACAGAAACAGGTGGGTGCAAAGAGGTACTACCTCCCTTTTCACGGCGTCTAGTAATACCACCTCCCTTGTGGACTTCAGATAGGAGCACCAGGGAGGTGGGTACAGTCACATCTCACTTGGAGTACACAAGGGGATCTTCATCCCCAGTGTGGACTAACGTGCTATTTGTAACGTTTTTTTTTTCAAAGTTCCCTCGACTCTCTGACAAAGAGTTAAAGGCCGAAACCAAACGTTTACTTCTGAAGGAGTTCGGCTTTCTTAAGAAGCTATGTCCCCGGGAGGACACAAATTTTACTGACCAACCCCTCTACCCTCAAACCTCCACATCATGGGTCTGTCACGTGTGGTCTCATTCTAAACTCGATGAAAGGAATAATCTTAGCCGAAAGGCCGAAAAGCTACTTTCACGTTCGTGTGCTTAGCTTCAGATTCGGAAGGGACGACCGCATAAAACAACAATGACAACTTATAGACGTTATCCCCTGACTTCACAGAGCAGAAAAGTGCTCCCTCGTTTGGAGTCAAGCGCCTATCGTTGCATTATACACCAATAAATGCAGACAGCTGGTCTGTCAACCAATCGGATTCCCGCGTAAGTCTACTACACACCCGTGCGAAGTCTACTGCGTACGTGCCACGTGCTTCATTTTTCCTCCAAAATGACGTGGCGTGACGTCAATGCATAACCGCCATAAGGTCTATGACAAGTTATAAAGTGCGAATGCGTGGTCAATCACGTGAGCGTCGATATGCGGCCCATTTCCGTCTTATCAATCACCCACTGCACAACATGGCGTGTGCATATGATTAGCACTACCTTTCGTATTTTGGCGATGCGGTCTTTCAGGGTCTTAATCGTGTGTCCGTGCTCATCTGAAAGCGAATCTCGTCAATTTGCAAAGTGAAGTTACCTTACTTTGGGAAATTTCTATAGACTCATTCTGCAACCTTAAAGCGGTCAATATTAATGGTTAGGATTCTTTGGGGATAGCTTCAGAGATAGTACTCACCAGACGGTTTAGAAGAACAGTTTTGCTAACGTAGCTCCTTTGGGGAGCAGAACTCAAGAGGTTGGTTAGTTAACTTTGTGTTCTTTCGGTGACGTAACTCCTTCAGGGAGCAGAACTCCTTCGGGAGTAAACATTTGGTTTCGCCCCTTGGCTAGCTCTTCGCCAGAGAGCCGATGGGACTGGAAAATATAGTTTTGTTTAAGGCGCCAAATACACGATTCAGGTTGGATAGACCTAGTAACACGCAACACCTACAGTCGTTCCTTTGAAACTGTTTGCACCAATTAGCATAAACGTGTTTGGTTATGGAATCAACCCGGAAGGTGTAATCAAAGCACTGCAATAACTAGAGAGGGCAACATGTTCCCGTTTGCGTAGTTTTTTTCCCCAGGACTAATGGGGGCAATTTCATTTTTTTTTTACCTTAATCCTAACCTGAGCATCGTTTTTTCATTTTCCTTGAGTTCAATAGGAATTTCCGAAAATCGCCCTCATTCTCCCTGGGAAAAAAATTACACTTCCCGTTTTGCAAATTCAGGCATTGCGTTAAGAATGACTCGCTCCATGGATTACAATGCCCATCAGAAGGCAGAGGTTATATACCCCACTGGCTCGCTGAATCTTTATCGCCCTTGGTAAGTAGGTATATGATGGCTTCAATTATTCAAATATGGACATATCTCTCGTAGGTTTTCCAACTTACTTTCAAAATCGAGAAGGTGAGAAGTGCATTACAAAGTCACTTCAAATAAACTTAAGATGTGGTTTCTCTTGCCCTGGCGGTAGGATTCGGAAAACCATGCTGTATTAATCTCAAAATGGATACATCATACAATATATCGTCATGCCGAGTTCAATACTTTGATGAGGTTACGTGCTGGCTTGGATCAAACCAATGTCGTTTTGATTTCCAAGTGTCTCGGAAGATGAATGTTTTCCTGTAACTTGAATGTGAGAATGATGTTCTTACTAGACATACTGGGAAGGAGATGACTTCGCCAGTTAGCTGACTGATATTGGTATCAGAAGGAAGGCAATCGGTTGAGCCAATCGCTGAAGATTCTGTGTTGTGTCAAATCAATGTTTGGGCTTGAAAATTGATGCACATGCAAAAATTTATAACTTACAAAAATAAACATAGACGGAAATTATTATCATGGATGCATTCTATTCATCATCAAATCCTCTTTTTCTCTGCCTGCAGCAGCATGGAGTCTAATTAATTGTCGCTTAGTCCGATCTTTTTCTGTGAACCATCTCTGTGTGCAGATGACCTATCTTATGACAGTCATCCACGAATTTCAGTAACGGGTTAGTTAAGCAAAACCGGCAGGGAGAATTTATGGGAAGCACACTGAAGACAGTGATAGAAAGCTTTTCGTAAAAAATGATTTAAATTGCCATCATGCGTAAAATGGATAACAAGTTCCGGGGATTTTTGAAACATATTTCATGATCTGTATGAATATTTCCAGACAGCTACATAGGCCAGATTGTTTTCGGCGTCGGGTTCTGTCATAGTTACTCTGCTAGATTAGGCTTCAGATATAAAATAATTTATGATTGTCAGAGATAATTCTCTGGAGGCGTTTGCCTTATATACCATTTTATTTTATATCAACAGCTACTGTGCCCTAACGTGACTCGGGATATAATTGTCAATTGCTGGTTTGCTTTTATAATGTTGTGTTCCAAAGTAATTCTGCAATTGGGTAATGTGAGGGGCGAGGAGAGCAAAGCAGTGAGCTGGAGTAGACTTGCTCAAGTCGTTTACATACATCTGGGTAAGCAGAGACATAAATATTAAGTTTTCTCCTCGCAATTCAGTCTGTATCACGAAATATAATAAAAGAATCTTGGTATCTTATAGAGAAATCCTTTAACTCTCTAGCTGCTCTTCCTATTGAGGGTTACCCATTCCATTTTTTCCACTTTGCTGTACGGTTCTAAAGCCAACGACTTTTTTCTTCTCTTACAGTGTTTCACTTATTAAAAGTAAAAACTTTGACTGCGAAACCTGACAGTGATCGGCATTGCATTCTGATGAGGCTTTAAGCGACGCCACCTACTGATTGTAGTAAATAATTCATAGATAAATTGCAAATTTTGTTTTAAGTCACAACAGTTTTAACGGAATCATGTTATCAAATTTACATAATTCGATGACAAATGCACCTGCGCTCGAAAACATTTTTGAATTATTTCAAAAGAATTAAAGCTGCATGTAAAACATTTTTTGACGAAAAAAATAGAAAATATAGGATGATATCAAAATGGAAAATATTCCGGTTTCTTTTATAAGAGTGCAAATACTCTTTCTGAGTTACAATCACACAGGGGCGGCCCACAGGGGGCAGGGGGATGCCCCTATAATTTGCAAGAAAAAGTTAAAAGAGAAGGAAAAGAAGAGGGGAAAAGAAGAAAAGGAGAAAACGAAAGAGAAGAAAGGAGGAAGCGAAAGAGAAAGAAGAAAAAGAGAAGAGGAGGGGTGGGCTAGGCATATATTTGATTCATACAATAAATGCAGAGCTTACAGGAGGCCCTATTATTTCGGTGTTGGCAGCCTTTATATACCCTTTTATAATGCACAAATGAAGTAAGAAAAATTTTCGTAATAGTTCAAGAATGTTTCTGTAGACACAGCGCACGTACTTTTTCGTAAAAACTTTCCCCAAATAGAAAGCCGAAGAGAAGGTTGTAAATTATCCAAAAAGGGGGTTTTCAGGAGGTTTGTCGACAACATACTCTTCTCTTAGACAACAAAGGCTTCTGTCCTCTTCACCCAACAAAAAATTAGAATTTACTAAATTATTAACATTTTCCAGGATATGAACAGTTCCAAAAATATCTCAAAGACAGCACCATTTTGCATCTAGGCAACTTTAAATTGCCAAAAATTTCTCAATTCCCTCCCCTTAGACCCCTCACCCAGCACGGCCCTCTTTCACCCTACCAAAAATTAGAATTCATTACATTATAAACATTTTCAAACCATATACGATCAGTTCTAAAACTACACCAAAGACAGCACCATTTTGCATCTAAGCCACCTTAAATTACCAAAATTTCTCAAAGGGAAGGGGAAGGGAAGGGGTGACACCCCCTTCCCTTAGACCCCTTCCCCAGGACAGCGATCACTCAGCCCATGCTTTGCTCCCCCCCCATCAAAATACCCTGGCGCCGCCCCTGCAATCACATGGCAGGTTTTCTCCTTCATGGGAGGCAACGGTGACAAAGATGTATTTAGCATGGTTGCGTGTGATAACTTGAACAGTTCACATGAACATTGCAATGCACCGAATACTGCATTTGTACAAAAGGCAACCGTACGGAAATTCAAGCTAAGCCATTATAGTGCTCACCGTACAGGACCCTCCTTCCCTCACGGCATAAAATTGCGCTCATTTTTGTAACATTTTTTCTTTCAGGCGTAAAAATCTTTGTGCTTGTCAAATCAGGAACTACTTAAGAATTTCTGGTGAGCAGTGGTGTCATCAAGGTGGGGGGCAGGGGGGACGTTCCCCCTGGAAAAACTTGTGCCCCCAACTGAGATTTAAGATTTTCAAAAAATATAGATCTTCTGTAAGTTCTGTAGCCAGAGAGTTCGACTACCAGGTTTCATATGATTTGATTCTTCTTAGGACAAGAAAAGGTAGCAATTTGTGTTTTTTTCGAATAACGAAATCGCCCCATCTCACAAAACGGTGTTCACTGATGTGTGGGAGGCTGAGCATCGGTCCTCGCAATCCATCCATAACCCTCGCCGCCGCAACAGGCGTGAATATACGCCTTGATAAAGTGTAGCGGTAATACGTCCGCTTCACGGACTAGATGACTCATTGATCAAAACAGTGAATGATGTTGTTTCGTACGTGCGGTGGAATGCCTGTCGCTTGAGTTGCGAATTGCAGTGCAAACTCAGTTCCAGCAATTTCAATGAGCATGATCTGTATTTTCTTATTCGAAAAAAAAAACAATTCCAACTAATTTTGAAAGAGAAATATATGAAACAAACTTCTTTGCTCACTTTAGTCCCGTATGACTTCAATCACTCAGTTCGTGGATCATGAGAATTTAAGGTTAATCGAAAATTCCACAATTGAACGAATATTTCATCGTTGATTCGGCAATACACATGCACATTTTTCACTTTCACGAGAATTTCTCAATCCATGCGTACTTTTTATATTTAGTTACTAAAAATTCGTAAATTTTTTAGCACAAATTTTACTTCAAAAGGTAGCGTATGTGGCACCAGACTGCATGAAGGGACACCTAATTCCCTCCCCCAGGCCGGCGATCACACAACACACTGCATTCGCCACTATCTAGCTGTGCCCCCATCGAACTCTTGTGCCCCTTGTGCCCCCCGAATAAAAAGTCTGATGACGCCACTGCTGGTGAGTAAGTTATGTCTTTTGTCAAAATAATCGAAAGTTTTATAACAGTTTGGAATAATAGTAATGCATGAAATAACAAGTGGCTGCTTTATCCTATTTAGTATGGTTTTGTGTACTTGAGATATTGCTAAGAGAAAATAATTAAGAAGTTGGTTTACGAGATTCGATTCTGACTCCTCTAACAGTGCCTGTTAAACCTCTGATGTCATCTCAGTTACCTCATCGGGATATCAGGAAAGTAGAAATAAAAACATTAATCTTTAAATGTTTATTTTCACATTTTCAATGCCGACACTTTATAGGAGAACACATGAGTCACAGGAATTTTCCAATCTTGAGGTTGGATGGGCCTACGCAACTTTCAGTTTCACTGCCCAATTTTCTTGAGTTAAATACACGGGTTGTAAGGTATGTTTTAAGATGTTTTAAGATGTTTTAAGATGTTTTAAGATGTTCCTCGTTTAAGTTTTTGAAGTGTTGTAGTTGC
>WURT03317973.1:0-24548 GCA_009936505.3 Holothuria glaberrima | reverse complement strand
CTAGCCTTGTCCAAGACGTTGCTTACTTTCTACCTATCTTCTATCTTTCCTTTGAGAAAATTGAGGGCGTATATGTCAACCGAAATGTATGCCACTTAAAAGTTATGTCCAGTAATTTCTGGCTGTAAACTACCTGCAGTCATATACAGTTCGGTTGACATACGAACTGGACGATAGAAGATAGGTAGAAAGTAACTAACGTCTTGGACAAGACTCATCTTTTTTACGGCATTTTTGGCAATTGCAACATAAATTAGAAAAATAGTAAGTGAACCTCCATTTTCAAGCTAACCAGGGGAAATTGTTGTTTTAGAAAAAGTTACTAAACTTTTAGAATGCGATAGAAAATTACAAACCTGATCTGAGATAAGACAATAATACAGGAATGGACTCGTAGTATACCGCTCCCAGTCCAAATAATGCTCCGCAAACCAATACGTCGTAGATACCTTCGAAAGAGATACACAAAAATTAGTTACAATGAAGAAGGTTGACAACTTTACACTCGGCTGAATAAGTGTTGTTTATAGTGTCTTTAATTGTAAAAAGGTTCATACATATGCCCTGATATCAGTTATGTTTGGTAGACTTTTATAGACCTTATGCGTTGACTTCACAGCGTAATTTTGGCGGCAAAACAATGAAGCAGACCCGACGCATGACGTAGACTTCGCACGCACTCACAGCAGACTACGCCCGTCAACTACACAAATCAGCTGTCTGCATTTGTTAGTGAAAGTTGCAATGATTTGCGCTTGCCGCCATTCAAGTGGGCACTTTCTGTTCCGTGACGATATATGCATAAGGTTTATAGGAACGAGTGAAAAATTGATTTCCTAATTTTCCCGTAATTTCAAAAGCCAAAAGCGACAATAAGAAGCATCCGATACTCTGCAATGAGGTATTCAAGAATTGTGAGGGTGATAATTATAGAGCTTCAAGGGCGAACATTCAGGAGGAAAGAACTCATACAATAATCAAATTCGATTAGTTTGGTAGGTTTAGTGGGATTAGAACGCCACTGGAAGATAGTTATATTCTACTAATGCCCTCAACTTCGCTCGAATATATACACCTTAGATAATAAGGACGGCTTTGTCGCCTGGACCACACTGAGGGCTTTGGGCACCTGAACAAGCTCCTATAAGGGACATTTTTAAGAAGATCTTTGGTACTGTTTACCATGTCCAGTGTCTTCTTTCTCCTCACATTTCACCCCTGATATTTTAAACAGTGCAAATACACATGTAATGGAAATAGCAACCACTTGCTCTTAAGGGTAACCCACGTTTCTTACCTAAGGCTACACCACTATATGTCGGTCTCGAAAACACTAGTCGATCTGAAAAACAATCCATACTCCCCTTCAAAAAGTTAAATGAGGGCATGCAAGACGAAGGGTCATTTAAGGGCTTTATCATCCAATTGTCTTGAGGCTCAGTGACCTATCAAAGGTCCAATGAAAGGATGCAGGGCAGATGCCCTTGGGTCCAGTGTGCAGATGAAGAAAAGTTCCATGGATAAAAGCATTATAAGAATGCAACGGTAGCTGGAATAAATTTCCATCAAGTCTATGTTAACGTACCCTGCCTGTTACATGAGTATTGTATTTTGGTGCTACTCTGCAATACCCTTTTTTGTTTTTAGGTAATTTATGGGCGTGTAGATTTTGATTTTGCTATAGCAGACTAGTACACAGTCAGGCATGGGAGATAACATATAAGGAAAAAGTAATTAGACCCCCCCCCCCTTCCAACTTCTGAAATTGAGGAGGATATCGTAACATTTATCTCCCGCCGTCTCCCTTTTCTCTAAAAAGACATTTTAGGCACGTTAGTGATTTTTTCTTAAAGTGGCTGAACAAGTTAATCATCTTAATTTGACTGCGATTGATGTCCGTCTACTTATAAGGAAAGAAGAAAAATACCTCTCCCATCACTTCACAGCCTATGCAGAATCCAAAAAGACCTTTCTCCATGACCTTTGGGTTTTATAGTAGCAGCCCTCTTCCATCCGCGTCCCTCCACAATCCCCTTCCTTGAGAAACTATCTACTTTTACGCCATCAGATAACCTTTACGCCCTACAAACTCGCCCAAACATATTTACAAATGTGATCATATCTATTCATACAATATGGTAACTGTACTTTGACATCAGTTCAAGCAGCAGCTTCACTGTGGTTGCTCACTGTGCAGTCTGTTGTGCACCCAGCTGTTTTGAGAGTAAAGCCTTTATCAACTTTAACTCACAGCAAGCTACTTGGTAGCTTTGTCTGAGAGATGTAGTACGTGTTTTGTTTAAATTGGAGGAAGGGCTAGAAGTTACCTTAGAGCAGAGAGAATTTTACTGCTTCACGCGAGATTGTTAGGCCAGGGAGTTTTTATTTGGAAGGAGGTTGAACGGAAAGTTTTAATTTATGCTAATACCCTAAGACCCACTTTATTCTGAGAAGATTATCAATAATAAGCTATGCATTCTGCTAAAAGTGAAATTTTCCTTTTGTTCGTTGGCTTCAATGTGATATCAATACGCTAGCAACATCATTCAGGTCTAGTAATCCTGTCACAATTGACCTTCTCAGAACAACGCTTTGATGCATAGGTTGAAACCGCCATCAATTTAGGAGCAGGTGCTTCAAAACAAGAAACGACTGTTTAATTGAAATATGTTAATGAGGTTTGCCTCTTCCTATAGAACGAACTTCATGGAAATGACCTGAAGAAGGAGAACTCTAATTTTTGTCACAAAAATCTCGAAAGTTTCCAGAAGTTTCCGGAAATACCAGGTATAGGATCATGTTCATATTTATACATAAGACCTTATTGGTATACTCTCATCCGCGTCAAAGAGCGTCTGAACATGCAATATTTTTTTTATTTCCTAGCGACTGGTAGTGCTGTGACAGTAGCGAAGAAGCCCCAGTCTTACAGTAGATGTAGCAGACGACAAATCTCTATTGTATGAACCACCTAATCCAGTGTAAAGCGCGGGTCACACTACAGCGATTTCGGATCGGATTACAGTCCGATTTTTTGGAGTTTTAAGTTAGAATCTTCTCCATCTCTGGTCGGAAAGAACCAAACATTTGCCATTCTGTGTACATATATGATTTGTATCACATGACTATGTAAAAGAAATGTGTATTAATTATTTCGTGACGTCACATCGACGGACAGCTTTTATCGGACACGCGTAGTCCGATAGAAGCTTTCTATCGTTGTGATGTCACGAAATAATTAGGTTACATTTCATTTACATAGTCATGTGATACAAATTATATATTTACACAGAGTGGCAAATTTTTGGTTCTTTCCGACCAGAGAGGGAGAAGATTCTAACTAAAACTCCAAAAAATCGGACCGTTATCCGATCCGAAATCGCTGTAGTGTGACCTACGCTTAAGTCCTATAGAAATGCCAAGAAAGATACAATATACTAATTGCTGTGTGACCTTGAAGGTGTCAAACCTCGCTTCAAAGCGATGTATCTCCTTCCATATAACAACTTTGTGGTCAGGCCTTTAAGTGAGATTTTTATTTATTACTTTCGTACCACTGAAACCAAGGGAGATACAGGTGGACGCAAACAAAAGCCAACGTCTAAAGAGAGTGCGTTCCTCCAAACTAATTGCAGACTGAAGAATCAGACTGTTATTGAATCACCAGCAATCTTTCCCAGTTACTAAATTACGCTACAAATTCTAGCAACCGGATAGGGGGGAAACACAACATATTCAGTACACTAATTAGTACTATAGCATGAATTGTAGAGATGTGGGAATGTTTCAAAAGTATCTGCAATATATGGAAACATAGGCGTGAAGAGTGTGAACTGGGGAGCTAAGTCAAAAATGTGATGAACGGAAGTATGAATTCGCCCCTCATCCTCAATTCAAGGACGAAACCTCTCATTTGTTCAGTCTGTAAAAATTTGTTCCCTCTGTCAAAATATTTTCCTTGAAATTTTTCCAGTATGTTGCACCAAGTTGCATCTAACGACCCTGAAGTTTCCCAAACTTTTCCAAGGGGGAATCCTCTTTTCCTAAACCCCTCCTCTAGGACAGCTTTCCGAGACGACTCCTCCCACCCCCGTTGGAAAGAGCTTTTTACGCCTATGTATTTTGGATGTAATGTTTTCTTAAGATGAAGGCAATTGTATGCGAATTTAATCAGCCCCTTTCGTTTTCTATAAGGTTACCCCTACAGTTTCTATTGTGAGAAAGGACATGCTATGTATAGGCCAAACTAAAATTGGCATTTCCAAAACTGAAAGCATGGCAGAGATGGCAAAACACGTAAAGACAGGCATGAATTTAGCTGGTGTGATTACATTCACTTGCTGTCTATCTATCGTGTATCGTTGATCCAATATAAAAGAATTTTAGGTTCTGTGTAATCTTCAGAAATGCAGTGACGATGTGTTCGCGGGTATATGTGTTGCAGAAGCGCCACAGTTCGGAACGTGAACTCTGGGCCCGGCCACACAGAGAGAAGGGACTGGGGCTAGTCGGGCGTATACACGTTCTTCTTTAAAAACAAGCAAGTTCAGCGCTTGGCTCCACATGTTTATTTTGGCCGAAGACACGGTTAACGATTGTGTCGGGCCCAACCAGCATGACAAGCTAGATTGCGAGAGGCGTCCGGCCACCACAAGCACTATCGAGATTGTGCCGGACACAATACATGGTATGACGTTGCTAACTGCCCAGCCTGGCTTACAAAAGGCCTAGAATTCCCATAGAATTGGATAACTTCTTTGTTACTTATTGTTATACAAATGAAATGCATAATATGCGAATTTAAGGTTTGCTGCTCGACGTTGAAGTGACACCATAACACATGTCGTTGTCTCAGGATTACCTCCTGAAGGAAAGGTTAAGAGCAATCATCATTGAAATCACCATTCTCTCCAGCCACAAGCCCAGTATATCTTCAAATCAACCAGCCGTTAGTCCGAGTTAGATTGTTATAGGGGAAATGGTCAAATTGTGACATTTGTGGTTAAGTGCGCATTCAATGTCGCTTGACACAAGTCCCATAATTTTGTAGCTACCTCAACGTCTCCTCCTCAACATCTTGCCCTGGATCCCTCACCTCGAGAAGGGTGCGTGTGGCTCCACCTGAGACACCATGACAAAAGTCTTTGCTACGCAACTTTAACAACCCCATGAAAAAGGTGTAGCCCCTTCATCTGGTCATTAAAATTATTCGGCCTTTGTTGCTACACATATACAAACTTTAGTAGGAAATTCAAGCCATGATAGTTGCTGATGGCATCTCAAGCCATGATACCACCCACGTTTTGCTGTCCAGCTGGAAGAGGAACTTTACTACCGCCTAATGTCACACCTTCCTTTACGTCTGCCCACACTTATTACATATAGCGAGAAAATAACTCGCAAGGGAAATACAGTGACCCTGATACCGATACAAACCATTCTCATTTCAATGACTGTAAGGTAAATCAAACAGCTGAAGAGTAGAATCGCAGACTTGCCTTGTGAAACACCGTCCTATGAAATAGCCACAAATCTCAAATATAATGTTTGTTTCATGTTGTTTAGTAAAATAATGTTAGCCCGGCGACCTCAATTTAAATTTACTGAACTCTTTGACTTAATTATGAAGCTTACGCCCATATATTTTCTTTTTACCCGTATATTATCTGCTGGCACCGTTGCTGGTACCAACGTTTCCCATGAATCAAGCAGGAATTTGTTTTTTGGTCAGCAATCAGGAAACCAGAACAAAAACAGTAGCTTTTCTCTACAGAGTCCCCGGCAAATGCAAGTGACATTATCTATGACACGTCACGGACAAATTCTAGTGTAAATATTCATTATCAAAAGTGCAGTAGAAATACTCACGTGCTTCCAAATCCTGTATACCTTCTGTGCCAATTTTGGCGCAATGAAGTGAACGATAGATGTTTTTCTGACCGGCGATTTTGAGCATTCCTTCAGATGCATCTACGGCGTCTATTGTACTGTAACCATGATTACGCAACTGTAAACAGATCAATATGGTGATAGGGACTTCAAAAACTTTTCTGCCGTTTAAAAATCCGTGGCTTTCCGTGTCAAGTGATACAGGTAAAACTTACACGGCGTTGATATTCCTACCTGTATTTGTCACCGGGCCCGTAGCCAGCTTACATTTTTAGGGGGAAAGTGTTGTGATTAAGGGGGCATACAATTTTCTCCTAATTCCCGGTGTATTATCTAAGCAGAGTTTCAATTTTCATCTGGTGGGGCAGAAATATTTTTTGGTGTGGCATTTCCCCCCCCCCCCGTGGCTACGAGCCCGTTTGTCACACCCTAGTTGCTACCATCCATATTGTTATGAGAAAACTAAAAGTCAGACTCATACTCGTACTCGTGAACATATATTTGTGCTCGCCATTGAGTGCACGTGCCCCTTCCTTACTAAAAAGGAAATATTTTGCCTTTGCTCTGCTCATTAACCACATTTTTTTGTATTGCTTTAAAATGGTTAGGTAGTCAGAGGCTACCTGTTGAAATTTAACGACGATTTGATAACTTGCATTCAAATGTGGGAAATGTAGTTTTCCAATTACAAAGTTTTGAGGAAGGCAAGGCAGTAGAAGCTGAAACCAAATGTCCGATCTTCGAATAGCCCACTTGGATCAAAGACAAAATGTTTAGAAACGGATAAACTTAGGAAGAAATGAGCCAATCTCAAGAGGGAATTATTGTCTGTTTTCTCAATAGGCTTAATTATAAGTTAATCTCCTGTGGTTGGTAAATGCATACTTTTGCCCCTTTACTGAATTTGAAAACTGCTTCTACTTTTTCGGCAAACTGCTTTTTACCCCACATAATTTCTTCTCAGAAGTTCATTTTGAAATTAAAATACTTACTGCAAAACTGGGTAACAGTTAAGAACATGATGACAATGAAAAACAAATGGACTATTCCTAAATTTCCCAGCACTTGATTCCCAGGTGTTGTTATAAGTTTCCATACTGAAGCTTTTAAGAAAAGTAGTATACAAAGTTGGTAAAGACCATCCTTGCAAATTTAATATGTTTTGGCTTCAAATTTCAAATTAACATTGCTGCTTAAGATCTGACAAAGCTGAAGCATGCAAATAGTTTTCATAGAATAAACAGTCATCATGAAGCACGGGATTTTATTTTATTAACCTCGACAGGTGGGAGAGGAGGGGTATGTCGCCCCACTTGTGAAAGTGGAGGGGATATCATATCATCTGTTCCGTCCCCATTTTCAAAAACTGTAACAAATATTATAGGTACATGTTTAGTTCTACAACTTTTCATCACAGCTGTTTCAATGAAATCAAACTAAAAAAATTTGGAAATAGCCATTGATGGATTAACCAAGAATCCATTAACTTAGAATTCAATTTCTTTAGGGCCCTTACTGTGACCGAGTATCCCTTTTTTCTGGGCTTCAGAATTAGCGCTTAAATAAGTTTTAGTCAAGGTCATGCCCCCACTACGAATTTTGAAAAGTTTTTAAGGCTCCGCTTTAGAGTCAGTAGCATCTTAGTCTTTTGCAAAATGCAGTATTATAGTAGTATGTATGTAAAATAAAAAGCAGCATTTATGTGTAACAGTGTTCCAAATAAACCTTCAGCTCCCTTAAAGAAATTTGTAAATTATTGTTGTTATGTTACTCTAGCTGAAATTTTTTAATGTACTCAGAAGTGAACTCATAGTCGTACTCGTGTTCGTATACATTATTCTGTACTTGTACCCATAGCTTTGTACTCGTACTCATAGCTTTGTACTCCAACTCGTTCTAGTTATCACAGAATGTGAAATTCGGTTGCTCGCAATTGAACTCTGGTCTATGCACCCGTACTCGTAATCGGGCCGTGTACTTTTGCTCGGACTCCACTAAAAGTCTACAAAGAGTACTGGACGTACCAAGTTATTGAAAACCTAGCTTCTTGATTTAAATGACTGCTGAAAGATAAGGGATCATTTTTCACATTACCAGTTTTCCTATTACCCCAGAACCGGCTCCCACGTCCAAAATGACTGCTGTCTTGTCTGGGGTAACTTCGCAAACCACGTCTACAGTTGTGAGGTGGTAGATAAATCCGCAGGAATTGAATTGCTGTCGGAAAATAAGCGTTACAAAGTTTAAAAATCTCTCAAACTAACTGAGGTATTTCGACTAACTTACTTCTTTAAGATTACTCCCTTCCCCTAAACCAGTGATTCTCAAACTTTTTGAGGTTGGGGCCAAATGCACGGGCTTGTCTGAGGTCGAGGTCGCAGGGGAGATCGAGGGCCACAGTTCCAAAGGTGTTTTCTACGACATACAGCAGCAGAGATAACGAACTTTTGTCAGGAGCTGTTCAACAAGAGCGCAATCCGCCTTTTAGAGTGTCTTAAAGGACCAAACCGACCCCAGTCCCACCATTGATGGGGCCGAGGTCAGACAATTTGGTTATCCTGATGCCATATGAAACTGCACTCTAAACTGTTATTATTTCTACAATCCCAATTCGTGCCAGGACTTGCTCTAGAGAAACGGGTGGGCACAAGGTCCCCAACAGGGGGTCGCACCCGAAACCCCGAAAAAAGCAATATGCTTGCCCAGGGGTGGCTCATGCGTAACTTTCCCGCTTGTCAAGCCTTACGAAAAGTTTGGGGATTCATATAAAGAAAATTTTAAAAAAAATGGATTTTACTGCAAAATCTGTTCTTCATAAGGCCGGTTCACACTTCCAAATTCATATTCGCAATAATTTAGCTGTAAGAACTACATGTGGTCATCCCTTGCTTTTCCGGACAAATCAACTACATAGCGCAGAGTTGTACAATGTTCAACTCAGCTTCATATCGCTTCACAGATGTATATGGACAGGCCAAATATGAAGGGCTAGTCATTGTTGGGCATTAATTACTTAAACGTACCCATTTAGGCTCCTCGAAACATGGAGACCAGTACCCCGACAAGGGGCTATCATACCATACCATTGCCTCCACCTGGTACGACCCCTGTCTGTAGTTCTACGTTCAGTATTCGATATTTATTGTGGGTGGATACTGCGGTTTAGGAGAAACATCAGTTGAATAGGGACAATTGTTATCCGCGATGTTTAAAACGGAGAAAATTTGCGGAATTGCTGCTACGTAAAATCACTGATTTGCCACAGAATCACTGACTTTTTGTAGTAATTCACAAAATTTTAAACTAAAAGATATTGCAAAGTACAGTGAGCATAAAACGTGAAAACTTCATTTTTGTGGATCAAACCAACCTTTTCTTTGATGTAATAACTCCTCAACAAAGTCATGAAGGCATACGTGAGTCTTAGCCTAGCTAGCGAAGCCTACGTTAGTTAGTCAGTTAGTCAGTTACTTAGTTAGTCAGTTAGTCAGTCAGTCAGTCAGTCAGTCAGTCAGTTAGTTAGTCTTTGGTATGACCTGACCAGGATTCGAAGCCCCGACCTTCCGGCTACAAGTCGGATACTCTAACCACTTGACCATGCAGCCTTCGTACACATGATTAATGCAGTACATATCTTTCATTAGGTGATATGTTATGTTTGAACTTTGACATGCTATGGACGCTGCTAGTTGTCCCTTCCATAGAAATAAAAGAAGGGGAACGGTGACAGTAATAGTACTGGGCCTAACGTTATGGGCGCCTGCTTCACTCATTCAATGTGTGACGTTGCGTGCAGACGGCACACTCCTTGTTTTATATCTATGGTCACTACTTTACTGATGACTGATAATTTTCTCGCGCGTTTTTAACTCAGTTTGATTTCATTTTTTTTTATTTTTTGTAATTCTGAATCAATAGATTAGTACATAAAAGTAAAACAAATACATTGAATTAAGTTAGTTTTACATAAAAAAGTACTTCGAATATAGAAAACAGAAAACTTCAGAAATACGGAATTCACTGTTTTAGAAAAATGGAGAAAATGGAAAACGAGATTTTACAAAGTGGAATTTGCTGTTTCAGGAAAAAGGAATAAATTGCCGGGCAATTGACACCCCAAACTAAGGCTACTGTCAAAAACGCACTCAGAAGTCCCTATAAGTTTTGCCCACGCCGCATATCATGCTGTCGTTGCCAGAATGTTTGCATCGGAGAAAGCATGACTGGCTGACTGAGTCCTGCATTCCAAACAAAAAAACTTCCCCAATTGACTGATTCTATTTCATTTAACAGAGCTGTACACACAGCGCATCTAATACTTCGAAAATTAGGTGTGCCACGCTAACCGCATTTGATTTAGTTTCTACAAGATTTGAAAAAATGACTTAAAGAGATTTTAATGGTAGTCATCAATCAACGGATTTTCAACAAGATACGTTTTGAATAGTGCAACCACCACTACCAGCAATTCGATTTCTCGGTTATAACCCCTCTACCATTTTTGTCACAAATTCACGCTCTTCGCAATGCACCACCACATGTAACTGTATAAATTTGTGTACAAAAGAAGATTGTGAACAGCACAGTACACGAGACTAACTGATTTATCTTGTCTTGAAACTAAACAAGGAATACGTCGTACAGCGTGATATACGTAGGGAACCTAGTACCCCTTTAGGAGAGCAAAATTAGAAGAAATCAAGGACTGAGTTCAAAGTACACAACATATTTTAAAATAAATGTCAGCATGCCATTTTTAAAACTTTGCTACGCTTGTTTTTTTTTAAGTAATGTGATTGTCCCAAAACGTAAAATCAATTCAGGGGCCGCACCGACGAGGTAAAAGGGCCGCATGCGGCCCTACGGGTCGCGTTTGAGAATCACCACCCTAAATCAAGTATATGTTTTACCACTTATCCCGGTGAGATGAGCCTCACATCAGTGGTTGTCTCATAATCTATGAGAAAATTATTAGACAATTAACTCATCGTCCTAATAAAAGATGCATGCACTGGCTTTGCTAAAGGGGTGGGATAATGAAGATAACCCCTCAGTCCCCTTTAAACGTTTCAGATATATAGTCTGAGGCCACACTAACGCGATACTAGCTTGGAGTGGGGAACGGCGTACGTTTTGAAAATATTTGGATGTTGGGCTCCACATCATTGTTTCATACCCTCACGATAGTGCTACCTTATTTAACTTAAGTAAATACATAAAATATTTGCATTTTTGCCCACTTATTCTCATCATCCTACTTAGGCATTTGGTATTCTCTCATGTAAAGTTCTGAAAGACAGCCTTCTTCATGTTTTATAACTTTATCTCAGAGAACTTACTAATGCAAGACCCCAGGGACGAAAACATCCAGTAACACTGGTGAAGTTTCATTTGGAACCCATCATTTTTACCGAACTGGTACCGACGCAAGGCTTACGCTGAGCTAGACAAACCACCAGCGGATTTGACACCAGAGGCGACTCCCTGCATATACTTATTTTGCTTTAATGTCCAATTTCTTGCCAAGTTGCAAACAGTTGTTAGGGGGATGTCCCATTTTCCAACTTCATTCCTGTTGCGCCATTCCCTGGGAACGTCCAATTGTCCTGACTTAAACTTTATAAAAAACAATATCTTAGAATCATATGGGAACTGGAAAAAGTCTACCGTGTAAGTAGGTGAGGGGCTAATATTTAGTTCTAGATTTGCAAGATTCAAAATGTTTTCGTTTGGATTCATAAATTACCAGTTAAGTGGTTAGGAGATACACATGCGTACTATTTCCATGAAACTGTTATCAATTCGTGTACACTAGTAAACTAAATCAGTAGGTTAAGTGCATGTAATTAACAGCAGTATTTGTTCTCCACATTTCCTAGATGAACTGGAAACCAACTTAATGATGAACCAAACGAACGTTCGTACATTTTTGTTTTGAGGGAAATCCTCTCCCTTCTGTCCATTTGGTTTCAAATTTCACAATTTATATCCTACTGTATCCTGCTATATCCTATTATGTCTACATTCATTTTTGAAACTATATGTGTCATTTATTACTTTTTTAAACTTTTATACTCTAAAGCATGAGGTCTCAAAAAATGTTTAGACGCTACTTACAAGACCTGGGTAGTGCCAAAATATTCAACATTCTTAGAGTCGTTTTGGGCTAAAAATTTCCAAATGAGCCATACGCAATTCAAGTGGCGTTTAGCTAAAGGTAGTGCGAGGAGGCGACATATATATTAGACCTCCCTAGATAGTGTTAGACTACGTATTACTCTGTCAATTCCTAGTGTGTCCCTGCCCTGAACATAACATTACATGATACTTAGGGCAGGGAAATTTAAATCGGAAAAAATCTATTAGGCTATCGTATCTGTTGTATACGTTGAAGTCTATATCTTGCGGAATGTGAACCATTAAAAAATGTCCAGTGGTGGTCACTCCATATTTCACATCTTTTCCAAATTTCCCTCAGTTATCTGAAAATTCGTCTTCTCACACTTCTCATCTGGCTACAATACTATGATACTTTTGGCAGTGATTACCAAGTGAAAAAAACAGAATTTCGAGATGAAATCAGTTGTGTTAAAGTAAACAACAAAGTCTTACAATAGCCTTACATGGGAGGGTTGGAGGAGAGACTGGGGGACATGCTAAAAAGCTATTCTGTTTCAATAACATCTTTTCATCATTACTCTAATTGATGTAACCCTCTATAAACCCTAAGGTCTACTTATTATCTCGAGTGTTCATGCCTTTTGAGGGTGTCACTTTCCCATAGCCTTACCCTCCAATCCAGACTCTGGCTTTAACTCGCAGTGTGTATACCTATTTTCTAGCTCGTAATCTGCAAACCAGGAGGCTGAAATTGTAAAATATGGTACAGCTTTACGTACTCAATTGTCTTTTAGAAGCTTTAACAAAGTCATGTGTATATAGACCCGTTTAGCTTGACATCGTATTATGTTTACTCGGGTATGGTGGAGGCACACGTAGAGAGCGTGTATTGCAAACAACCCTATGCACTGGTAGTAAGGCATGTACAAGATATGGTTTACCTGTGTCAATGGTACTACTACCTGATTACGATTTTCGATGTTTCCATTGCGGACATGGGGCTAAGTACGCCGTGTTAGTGGACCCTTTATGAACCCTTACGGGGGCAAACCACTATCAGATAACGGCTTTAGTCGAGAAAAGCAGTGCCGAAGTGCACCATCTAATTGACATCTTAAGATGTGAATTACACACGTTAAGATGATCGGTTGCTGTTGAATCCTCATGGCTATGAAAGAAGACATTTCAATGTGTAAGTGGTGCAATATATAGATAGATTGAAAGTGATTTCAACTGTTTTAAAATTTGTCAGAAGAAAGTGGTTATATCCTTCACCCTGCGGGTTAATATGGTGGGGTGTATACGTTCCAGACTTCATCTCCTTATAGCTCAAAGTCTAAACGGTCATGCTATAGTAAATTTGTAGTGCCATGATCGGCCAATTCATCAGCTTTCATCTGCGAGGTAGCATATATGGACTGTGAATTTTGACAAGGATGAGGGGTATACAACAGAGCCAGAATAGTGTGTGTGTCAATGGAAAACATTTTGGTGGGGTGTCTCCTTACACATATCGCTTTTGTTTTGCTGCTGTTTGAAACATGACGTAGGTGAAATGGGTCTATGCAATGAATCAAGTGACCGTTCGCGTGGATTGAAGTAAGATTACAAATCTTGTAAATATTCTGCTCACCTCATCCACTGTACTACTTTAGTAAATAAAAACCTAACCAAAAATGAGAAAACATCCCACTTTGTTTTTTCTGTTGGTCTGTGCAGGAGTTAAATGTACTCTGGGAGGTTTTTGTGATGCTTATTTGGTAATAGGTAGGCTGGACCCATTAAAAATCTGTTACTTCAAACAGAAATTTTATTGGTATGTTTCTAAAGGTCAGTTCAAATTTCCGCATGAAAGAACGGGCTAACTATTATTATACTCACCTCATCATACAAGGTTGCATTTTTATCATACCACCGGATTACTTCTTCGGTATTCCCGCTTTTCATAATTTCAAAAAGAACATCTCTCTCCTTGATGTACAGCCTCTTGTCAGTCATTTTGATGGTTACACTACAGTCATAGATAAAACAGAAAATCTTTAAATGGACTAGAAATTAAGGATTGCCAAAAAAGATGATGTAATATTTAAAATGCACCCGTAAAATCTAGTAAATAATTCCACAACAAGGACATTATAACACTGCGTAAGGAATGCTGTATTTAACCTTCTTAGAAGCTTTTTCACACCGAACTTTCCCTAATGTCTATATGGGGTGCATCATATCTTCACCCAATATCCAAAGTTCACTCAAAATGCAGAAAAACTTTGAAATCCATTTCTATAGAAAATTTTTGCGTCTGTCAATTTTGTCTTGGAGGCTTCAACTACATTGCACACTCATAGATAAAACTAGAATAATCTCAATTAGCCATTTCCCAGTGAAAAATGGGACGAAAAATTACTGCTTTTGGACGATTTCGTCTAAAATCGTCCTGCCATTAAAAATCATCAAGAACAATTGCATTCCCGTATCGCTGCCTGTACTGTTTCATTGCAAAATAGGATCCAATTAATGAGCAGGGGTGTAAACCTTCACGGCTTTTACGTGCAATGGAAGATACAATTAAGTTTGTCCTTCAGCCTTAAGCGGCAATACTTCGGTGGAAATCCCCATTATAGAGTGCAACAGTCCGCTCATTACGCAATAAACATTGCTTTGTTCGTAACCTTGAAAATCGTCCAAAAGCAGTAATTTTTCCTTGCAAAATCGTCTAAAAGGCTCAGGACGAAAATAGAAGACGAGAAACGACCGAAATCTTCCACAATCGTCTGATTTTTGTGGAAGCCAACTCATCCTACATATTTAGCAATTCTCAGTGTTGTAACGCGATATAATGAACTTTTTATAGGCATCTTACGTTACAAATGGTAATGTGTTATCGATGTTCTCACCAGAAATGGGAACATTTTACAGATTAAATGATCGTTGTAACTATTAATCCTCTTCGGGGTCCAGTTTAAGCGAATTATTAATTGTTTATTTGAAGATTTAATTCTAAAAAGAGATAATGGAATCGATATCCACTGTACGTGTGTTAAAATCAGAAATGTAGCCTCTTTTTAGCACGACTTTTGAAACCTAGGACAGGCATACTTGCCATGTATTCAAGGAAAAATCTCTAATAAAGACGTTTTGAACTTTATAATACGATCAGCAATGCTCAAACAAACGAGCAATCTCTGGTCCTCATACTGGAATTAGACTAATGTTAATGCACCTAGCCCTATGGAATGCACTGATTACAGTAACAGCCTGCAGAAGTCTCTCATGAATTCCAAAGAACACGGTAGCCACTTGGAACTATCGACGCATAGGCGTATGAAACAGGGAGATGGAGGAGGCTGAAGCTCCTTGGAGTATACGCCCAAATGACTCCCTCAAAATTCTCGGGTAAAACAGAGATCGTGTCCCATAAAACCATCCCTTGCGCCAATTTAATAACAAACATTTTGCTGCAGTTGAGCTCAGAAGATAAAGCGACAGGAGTATGACAGCCCCTATTGAAAGCTCGAAGCAGGGGTAGAACCTGAATTTCACAAAACGGAAGCTAATTCGAGGGGGGAAGTTCGCCCCACGGGCGTTAAATGTACCATCTCAATGGAGGTAGGGATCCAGAAAAAAAACTTTCATTAGACTCGTAAATTGTATTTCCTGTTGTCTGACAACCAAAATAAGCATAAAAAAATTATACAGAAGCCCACCGTCTCAGTAAAAGAAAGTCGTACCGAAAAGGGGGGCTTGAGACGGGAAAGTCCCCCTCTAGATCTAGGCCCTCAAAGGAGGCTCAGTACCAGACGGGTATGGCAAGCTTAATGCTCAATAATTCGAAAAACATGGATTATTGACCAAGAAACCATGTTGATCGACCGAAAAACATGGTTTATCGACCAAAAAACTTGGATTTTCGGTCGTAAAACATGATTTTTCGACCGATAAACATGGTTCATCAGTGATACACCAAGTTTATGGGCGATAAACTATGTTTATCGGTAGAAAAATATCAACGATAAACATAGTTTATTGGTTAAAATATTGAGATTTCGATCGATAATCCAAGTTCATCGATGATAAACATGGTTCATCACCGATAAACTTGGATTATCGACCGATAAACATGGTTTATCGACCGATAAACATGGTTTATCGACCGATAAACTTGGATTATCAACCGATAAACATGGTTTATCGCCGATAAACTTGGATTATCGATTGATATTCCAAGTTTATCGGGGTAAAAACTTAGATTATCATCGACAAATTTGGTTGATCGGTTGAAAAACCTGGATTATCGCCAATAAACCTGGACTTTCAGTTGAAAAACTTGGATTATTGCAGACAAATCCCAAAATCCCAAAAATCTTGGTTTTCCGACCGATAAACCGTGATTTTTGGTGGTTAACCCGGTTTTTCGCCGATAAACTAAGATTTTCAACGATAAACTTGGATTATCGACTAAAAAGTTGGTTTATCGCGTAATAATATAACTCCTCAATACGCACTTTATGCACGTCTGGGCTGCACAGTAGCAATACACACGCTGTGCTATCTTGTAACAAGTTTCCCGCGTCAACGGCGCCGACGCATAACAAAATAAGATGTAAAATAGTAGGCCCACGATCAGCACTCTTAGGCTTAGAGTAGACATTTTCCCTTGATCACTTCTGATTGATAGTAGGCCGGCAAGGCTTGGTCTTTTTTCTGGAGTATTTAACAAACAATTGTCGTATAGAGCTGACCATAGTTTCTACCGTGGATAATTTGTTGGCACAAGCTCAAGTTAAGTGCTATACGTATAATGTGCATGATATTCACCGTGGCGCGAAATGTTGGGGCCTACGATATGCTTAGCTAGCTGTTCCAGATTCATATCAAAACGCTCGCCCGTAACAACACACTTGTGCTTGTCTCGAACACTGATATATGCCAAGATGATCCCACAGAACTGACGGACGTAAGAGTTGGCAATGAATAGGGAAATTCTGGCAACGAATTGGTAGATATGCCCTTCACTGCCACTTAATTATATGGACTTCTCAAGGTTGACTGGTACTGGGTATATAATGACTCAAGGGCAATAATGTTATTGAGAAAATCAGATTTTATGGAAAATTTACACCTTCCTCCATCTAAATTTTGTCAAATTCAAGCCCTAGAACGTTTTAAATGAAAGAAGCAAAGTAGGCAATAAATAACAATATCTTCACACTTGTTCAACAGCTATTAAACTTACTTCCTGCCGTCAAGTGAATTGGCACCACGGAATTCTGTTGTTAGCAACCACGGAATTCTGTTGTTAGCAATGACTTGGTAAATAAGATGGAGTATCTGCAAAACGGTCTACCGGGTCAATAAAACCCAAGTGAGGGAGTGGGTGCAGCTAGGGAACACCTCTGTTATGAGCTCTGCTTTATATCTACTTAGATTTTAGGCTGATGGCTATTTTTTATTGGTTTGAACGACTGTCTTCTGCGGAATCAACCTCTCATGTAAACCTTGTTTATCGCCTATAAACTTAGATTTCCGGTCAAGACACTTGGAGTTTTAACCGATTAACCTGGTTTATCGGCGATAATCCAAGTTTATCGTCTGAAAATCCAAGTTTATCGGTGAAAATCCAGGTTTATCGGTCGAAAATCCAGGTTTTTTGACCGAAAATCCAAGTTTATCGCCGATAAACCATGTTTATCGGCGATAAACTTGGATTATCGACCGATAAACATGGTTTATCGCCGATAAACTTGGATTATCACTGATAAACCCGGTTTTTTCAATTGAAAATCCATCTTTAACGGTGATAATTTAAGTTTATCACCGATAAACGTACACCGATAAACTATGTTTATCGGTCGATAAATTTGGATTATCACTGGTAAACCGCGTTTATCGGTCGAAAAACATGGATTTTCGACGATAAACAAGGTTTTTTGAGCAATAAGCATGTTTTACCGGCGACAATCCAAGTTTATCGGCGAAAAACCATGTTTGACGGTCGAGAATCTAAGTTTATCGGCGATGTTTGTAGTGATAAAACACGTTAGTGAAATGGAAAATATCAGCAACAGATGTAACGTGGCTTATAAAAAGTTACAGCATCTAATGATACGTTTGTACGTCAGTACCTGTTGCATTGTGCATGCAACAGTTACTGTCGCTTTGAGTCGCGGAGTAACTAGCATGCTCGTCAATCTGGTTTTTCTCGCAATAAAAGAAACACAACAAAAGACTTCATATAGCAAGAAAAAGTCTATGGACACCTGGTTAAATGCCAACAGTTTTGAACCAGTATAAATGGCAATTTATCAGTTACTGACACTGGATTCAACCAAGTCAACAGGTATCAAGATCAACTTTTTGTGAACAGGTTCCTCTTAATACCTGTTCTGCCTGTTCAAGCGTGTTCTTACCTGTGAAGAAACGTTTTTACCTTAAATTAACACGCCAAATACATTTAAATGTATAGATATTTAACGACGCATAACATCATTATAAAGAAATGATGTTTACGAAGTGTAAAGTAATGAAAACAAGAATTGCATGAGACTCGCGAATTGAAAAATTACCCTTAAAGCCCTCTGACAATTGCGATAAACAGTATATATGTCTTGGTGTAGCAGTGTGACTGCCTGTAAGACGACGACAGCAAGCTTGATAATGGAATGTCTAAAAGATAGCGTCTAGTAGCCTATACATTCGATCTGATAGGCTGTTTACAGAATAATTTAGCCCTGTTCTGAGGACTTTGTGCTTTGACACCATTTCCTCTTTAGAGATCACGGTTAAAATTACATGCAAATGTAACTATCCTATAAAAGACACTTTTTGATAATGAGTATACAAACATTATACAGCAAGGCAAATTGCCGTACCTTCACAAAAAATGTGAAACACGAGAAACGTATTTTGTTACAGGTTAATGGTGAACGCAAAACTTGCCAAATTGTCGATTTGTGATAAAGATCAGCTCCACTTATCTGTACAATGTGGACATACTGTTTCACATTTGGACAGAAGTGAGAAGCATACATTACACGAAAAGATTGCGTATTGCCTTTTATTCACTGGGACATAATTGCGTCCAGACAGAAATTTCCCCTTAGATAGTGTCGTGTGCAGGATTTCGGAGTTGGAGCACAAACTGTGATATCCACTCCTGATATGAAGGAGTACCCAGGAAGCTGGTATAACGGGAACAGGGGTCACAAGTGCACCGAAGGTGCACCACTAGGGCAAAGAGCGAGTTTCCAAGAGTGGGGTACCTGGCGGGGTCACGCTCCTGTAATGTAACACACTAAGACCAACGTAAATTAGTTCCGGAAGGTCCAATTATTAGGTTTCAAATCATTTCAGATAATGTGAAATTTTATGTGAATGACTAAGAGTACAGTGTAGTTAAAAGCCAGCAACTGATTTTTCAAAACGAAACGAACAACGCTTGATACACTGTTAGACTCGAAAGTTGGGATAACATAATTAAGAAAACTGAGGTAAATTTAGTTCACGGAGCTTCTCCTAATAACGAAGTTTATAATAGGCGACACTCAGTTGAATGAATTCCTATGGCTCAATAGCAGCAAGTTCCCTTAATTCCCTTATGTTATCCGAAAATATTGGGTTTTACTGTGTATATTTTATTTGCTCGATCTAAGAGCTAGTTTTCTCGTCATAGATGAAATTGAATGTAATTTACACGTTTATTACTTTCATTAAGTTACACTCCTTAGAAAGGCTATTTCGGGTGCATAACCTAATAGTTGCACAAGGAAAACCCAAACTGTGGGGGTTCAGAGACTTCAAGAGGTATTGACACAGGCGCACTGAATTGTTTCCGCCAGTGGAGAAGAAGGTTACCTACAAATTTACCTCGTTACACTACATCGACCAGGTCATCCAGCACACAACTAAGAAACATTTTGCATGTATCCCTAACAGCAAATGGACCTACCGTAATCCTTACATGGTGGTGGATTCAAGAAATTGTCCTAGGAGTGCTTTTTAAATAGGGGGCTGTACGGGACCAAAACCGAAATCAGCCGGATCGAGGTTATAGGACTGAAGTCAGAAAAATTTGGCATTCCGATCACAGGTTCTACATAGGAAACCCCACTCTACAACACAACTGACTTAAATGTTCCTTGAACGACGCGTCTGCCGCTTGTATGAGAAAATACTTGGCATTCCAAAAGCCTCAAAATATAATACACTACATTAAAAATTTCTAGGCCACTAAGACGGATTTGTCTCTACGTAGTTTTGCCAGTGACAATTTTAACCTGTGTAGCCGACAAGGCGGCCATCACTTACTACCGTACCGTAGAAAAATATGGCATCCGCAAGATTGCAGGAAGTCTCATTCTAAATTTCTAAACAAGGACTTGCTACTACAATAGTGAGTCTACCTAGACTCTGTAGAGGGTGTTAAGAGAATTTACTTTACTCCCACTGTAATAAGATTTCTACCTGTGGCTGTTTTATCAAATATTTCACTCCGAGGGCAGAAGTAAGTTAAAGGTGGATACTCAAGTTAAGTTGCAAATGAGAGGCCACCAGTAGAGTCATATTCACAAAAGGAGAAAACAATTAGCCGAGACGACATTCACAGAACGCCCGTATTGAAGACATTTGGTCTGGCATCCTCAATACACCATAATACAGGGAATTGCAATCTCCACCCATCTTGATATTTTTCCGCAGTTTTTTTTTTTTTTTTTTTAATACTGCATCCTACATGTACTGACTATATAGACTGCTATTTCCAGCTAATGGAACCCGCACTAAGCACGAGAGAAAATTAATAATAGCCTACTCGGGACACAGGCTGAATATCGATACTGACTGATGGTTTCGTACGGGAACGAGGAACTTTACTTGCTCAATGCTCTTTTGAAATTTAAGAGTAACGACAATGTAATATGACTCGATTGGATAATTTAAAGTTTTGGGTGCTTCTTCTATCTCTTCAATCCCTTTCTGCATCTTCAATCTTTTTCCTCCTCTTCCCCTTTACCTTAAATCTCTCTGCTGAATGAGTATCCACCGACTATCCCAGGAGGTGAGGGCCTGCTTCTTTTTAAAACAACCTACTGCTCTCACCCATTCCCTATCCCTCCTCACGGACAATTCCAAAGTTTCCTCTGAGTAAGTTGCCTGCCAGGGGTAATTGTCACGGGTGGGAATTGTCCGAGTGAAATAGTCCTGGTGGGAAATGTGCAGGGGTAGTTACCCTGTTACGGACGTCTCTGTCACTGTGATCATGGAAATATCTTGCCCTCCAGCGTTATCCCTGAACTCTATAACATCCATTGAAGATTATAGCTGAAATTTAAGGCTGAGAGCCCTCTTCGTTTTCGTTACTTGAACAAAGATCTATGGTTGTTTGATCCTCACTTCAGTAATGACAAACACTTCTAATAAGATATTAGCAAACTGTTTTGTTTGCACTGTACCTCATCAGGACATTAGAAAAAATGGCACTCTAGAAACAGAATATATATTGCAAATAAATAAGAAGTCGAAATTTCGAATTTGATGTCCTCAGAAATGTTTAGATCTCGACATTTTCTATAAAAGGTAAAAATTTAAAGGTAATTAACAAATCAAAATTTGCGTTTTTATATTTTTTTTAGAATGCCTTACCTTCTCTTTTTTATTCTTTTGTTATTTATATTTTTCATTTGTTTTTTGTCTTTCATTTTTTCTGTTTCCCTATTGGACAACGAATCTTCGTAAACACTTATATCCCTCCGTCCTTACAATTATTTTTATGTAGTTAGTTAATTAGCTAGTTAGTTAGTTAGTCAGTCAGTCAGTCAGTCAGTTATGTAGGTTTTACGGCTCACTTTGGTTTAAGTCGGGCCGGCCAAGGCTTTTTTTCCAGTTGTGGCTCACTGGCTTGTTTTCCCTACTCCATTGCTTATGGTGAGCAACAAGCACAATGGCAGTAGGTTCCATTTTTAAAGTCTTTGGTATGACCCGACCTTCCGGCTACAAGTCGGATACTCTAACCACTTGAGCATGCAGCCTTCGTACACATGATTAATACAGTACATATCATTCATTAGGTGATATGTTATGTTTGAAATTTGACATGCTTTAGACGCCGCTAGTCGTCCCTTCCATAGAAATAAAAGAAGGGGAACGCTGACAGTAGTAGTACTGGGCCTAACGTTATGGGCGCCTGCTTCACTCATTCAATGTGTGAAGTTGCGTGCAGACGGCACACTCCTTGTTTTATATCTATGGTCACCACTTTACTGATAATTTTCTCGCGCGTTTTTAACTCAGTTTGATTTCACTCTTTTTATTTTTTCTAATTCTGTATCAATATATTAGTACATATAAGTAAAAAACCACATAGAATTAAGTTAGTTTTACATAAAAAAGTACTTCGAATTTAGAAAACAGAAAACTTTTGAAATACCGAATTTACTGTTTTAGAAAAATGGAGAAAATGGAAAACGAGATTTTACAAAGTGGAATTTGCTGTTTTAGAAAAAGGAATAAAATGCCGGGCACTTGACACCCCAAGCTAAGGCTACTGTCAAAAACGCACTCAGAAGTCCCTACAAGTTTTGCGCAAGCCGCATATCATGCTGTAGTTGCCAGAATGTTGGCATCAGAGAAAGCATGACTGGCTGACTGAGTCCTGCATTCCAAACATAAAAAACTTCCCCAATTGACTGATTCTATTTCATTTTACAGAGCTGTACACACGGCCAGCACATCTGATACTTCGAAAATTAGGTGTGCCACGCTGACCGCATTTGATTTAGTTTCTACAAGATTTGAAAAAATGACTTATAGAGATTTTAATGGCAGTATCAATCAACGGATTTTCAACAAGATACGTTCTTTTGAATAGTGCAACGACCACAACCAGCAATTCGATTTCTCGGTTATGTTATAACTTCTCTACCATTTTTGTCACAAATTCACGCTCCTCGCAATGCACCACCACATGTAACTGCATACATTTGTATACAAAAGAAGATTGTGAACAGCACAGTACAAGAGACTAACTGATTTATCTTGTCTTGAAACTAAACAAGGAATACGTCGTACAGCGTGCTAAACGTAGGCAACCTAGTACCCCTTTAGGAGAGCAAGATTAGAAGAAATCAAGGACTGAGTTCAAAGTACACAACATATTTTAAAATAAATGTTCGTTCCGTACGTAAACACTTATATCCCTCCGTCCTTACAATTATTTTTATGTAGTTAGTTAGTTAGTCAGTCAGTCAGTCAGTCAGCCAGCCAGCCAGTCAGTCAGTCAGTCAGTCAGTCAGTCAGTCAGTCAGTCAGTCAGTCAGTCAGTCAGTCAGTCAGTCAGTTAGTTAGTAAGTAAGTTAGTTTGTTAGTTAGTAAGTTAGTTAGTTATTAAGTTAGATGAGGCAGAAGGCAGAAGTTTCCATTGTTAAAGTCTTTGTAAACAAAATGCAAAGTGTGTATCACTCCATACGTCCGTGTTTTCATTGCATAAAGCACCCACATTGGTCGCATTTCTCCCGACGGATGGGCCTCAACATGTCTTATCTGCTTTAATTTTCTACAATCAGTATTTATATTTTGTAGTTGGAGGATAAAGTTTCTATCCTTGCAAAATAAGAAACTACTTCAACATGTTGCGATAAGAATATACTTAATCTCTGTTTGACAGCATATGAAAGCTCAAATGGTGTTTACAAATTGTAAATCCCTGGAGATTTCGAAGCTCTCCTCTTGACCTTTATCAGGATCTCCAGGGCCACTCGATTAATGATAGACCTTTAGGGATAGCACACTGTGGGCCATCCTTGACCGGAAGGGGTAGTTTTGTTTAGGAAGGAAAGTTACCTATTTTCACTTCAGTTCGCCTACTGCGCCTACAGACATCTCTAGTTTGAATATGTATGATCCCTCACTCTTCTCGTCAATTGTCTAGACACCAATGAATTTTACCTTCATCTGGAAGAAAAGAACATACTGGCAGGACCGTCTTAACTATTACATTAAGAATACCTCGGAAGTTTGTTCCATTTCGAGTTATAAGATGTAAAACCATTCAATCACCGATTAATAGCCATTTGTGGATCATACCTGACGGTACGCTGCGTAATGTATTAACATTTCGGTTTCGTTTAATTCATTTGTTAAAGTCACATCTCAATTGTAATTATCACAAAGGATTTTGAAACTAATGGAATCGGAAGCATTTAAAATAAAACATCACCAAGTTCATCTATTTTAGCCAGTACATTTACATGATGTTCAGTGGAAACGGAACAAGTTGTAACGGAAACTGTGGTGATTGTCATAACATTTTGCAGTCTGCAGAACCAAGACCGACGTGAAGTTATTATGTAACTTGTGTAGCGGTCTACATATCCTTCGAAGCGCTCGATTCAATGCGTTAATGTACATGTCGGGTGACTAGACAGTCCGGGAGAATCTCCGTTTTCGGAGATAGTCAATTGTCTCCAAAACCGGAGACAATTTTACCGCCATTTTTAAATTTACCCACAATGCTATACGGTTTGGATAATAAAAAACAAAAGGCTTAA
>WURT03317863.1:0-45899 GCA_009936505.3 Holothuria glaberrima | reverse complement strand
GAGGGAGAGAGAGAGAGAGAGAGAGAGAGAGAGAGAGAGAGAGAGAGAGAGAGAGAGAGAGAGCGCTGTACTGAAGTATAAACCGGCCTAACGATTAAGATGGTTAAGGAAAAAACATTGCACTGTAAGGAACGTTTCGCACGCATTCACCAGTAAACCCTACGTTCAAATTGATTAATTGTCTCTTTAATAAATCATTTTTTTTATCATGATGATCCAGATTCATGCGTGCAGCTAACATGAAGAGAGGGTGATAAACTTTTTCATTGTTATTCTAATCTCGTGACCGGAATAAAATAGCCTTTACGAATATCTTAAAGGGCACACACAAAATCAACATGAACATAAAGATGAATAACATTCAAAAAGTACAAAGTTGGCCTATCGAAAATAAAAACCAACATTCAAGAGACAAATGGACAATTGTTAAGGGAGAAAGGTATAATACAGGAATAATCATGGAAAACAGAGACGTTTCTTTCGGGTCGAAGAGGTGTGGGCAAACATCACAAAAAACGGAATACCTTATTAATTTGACAAGGGGTCCACTGCTTCTATGATTTGTATGATGATTAGACCCGTAGTCAAGGGGGCGAAGCCCCCTTGAAAATTCCCTAGAAAGTTTTCAAGTCGCCATTGGCTTAATACAAGTTTGTACACATTTGCCTCCCCCGAAAAATATTTCACCCCACCCCTCGAAGCCATTTCGTCCCCATTAGTACCTTGTCTGGCTATTGGCCTGGATAATATGTTAGTGAACAGTATGTTTTGATGTGGATGGATCACAGCGTGACGAACGCAGTTTAATTCATTCACGACGCCCCCACCCCGTTTCAAACAAGTATGTTACAACTTTTAGGACTACATCAATTATGTTTGAAATGCAGCCTCTTTGAGGTCACGTGGTAAGTCATTTCCTCTCAAAGTGTGCTGACCTTACAAAATTTCTCCCCAATCAGTTGCTTTTATCCTTTAAAATGAGTTATTCATGTGTGAATCCAAATACGCCGTCGGGAAAAACACAAAATCTTATATGCTTTCGCTTTTTTCTTTCTCTTGCGTTTATTTCGCCCTTGCGAAACAGCACGCAGGCTCTCGTCAGGCGCGAAAGAACCGAGCTTTTTCAAAAATATTCTGACAGATTTACCACAGGTGCACGCGAACGAAAGATGATGAATGAACGCCGTTCGCGTAAAAAACATAGATTAGACACCTTCACATTCGAAATCTTGCGAAGTAAGGCTTAGTGTTATACGATAGCAACAGCTGAATATCAACTAGGAGCAAAATTTAGGAGACTGACAAGGTTTCAAATACTATGTATCATATCCGGTCCATTTCTTAACTATTTACCCGAAATGGTCAGGTTCCTTTAAGCTTCCACTTTAAGCATTTTCCCCATGGAAACACTGCTATTTTGATTCCTGTAGAATATCTCTGAAATTCAATCTGCGTGAAGTAATTGTTTAAAAATTACAAGCGGAAGCGGTAACATTTTGCAAACTTTTTATGTTAAGATTTCTAAGTCATTTTAAACAAGTCACGTGGTAGGTTCAACAGTAACACTTTAAACTTGTTTCAAATCGATTTAGAGAAAATGCGAAAAAAAAGTACTTTGTGTTATCATTAAAGCAGTCCTGTAACGTGTAAACAGTTAGAGGTTCGAATCTGATTTATATACTGCATTAAACATGAATACGGCCGGTTATAAAGAATTTTGCATGGCTTAATAAAAACTTTTTCTGTGCATTCAAAATCTTTCGCAAACAGGAAACGATGGACTGTAACTGTAAATTGGTGCCAATATGATGTTCATTTTACTGTCCGTAAATATGCTTTATCATAAATGTTGTCAATTGCAACACTTGCAAAACCTTGCTAACACTGAGATAGGAGAACAGCAGTCCACAGTACAGTACGGAAACACTTTCCAATGACGACTAGCTACAATTCTGAACCAATGACTGAAAAGTGGATTAAACGTTCGGATTTTCAAGGACTTAATTTCTTTAAGACTTTACTCGGCCTCATCCGCCGTCGTGTCTGCCTCCAGTCCCCTGCGATAAACTCCCGACCCTTCTTAACGGAACTTAAAAGTTTTTAACGGCGAATGTATTTTTGGCCTTTAATGCTTTTCATCCTCGTTCAATCTTGGTATGCGCTGGAAGACTATATCTGCCTTAGTGGTCTGTGGCTAAATTGGTATGCAAACAACCCGTTAAAAGCTCTTCTTGGGTAGTGCGGCGCAGCGCAAAAGCAAAGGCTGGGAAGATTTTAAGAAGTCTGAGGAGTACTTAGCTAATTTAGCGGAAATCTAATGGCGAAGTATGTATAAGCCGGACCGGGGATGTTGGTAAGATATTTCGCCGCGATGGCATTTTGCTACTGAGTGGAAGTCTCTGTCCCAAGAGACCGTTTAAGAGAGAATCGGTCGTACATTTGGCGGGGAAAACTTCGGCCGGCGGCAGAATTATTCAATTGCCGTCGGAGGGAATTTTCTAGGACAGGATTCGAAACGAAGCACTGAATACTCAATCCACATACACATGTATTTTAGAAGTGCGTTTGTGCAAATGTATTGCTTTAAACTGTATGCTACTGCTAGAGTTAAGAATGATGTTTTATTTGCCTACCGTGCGCGGTATATTTATACCATCGCAGCCTACACCTAATAGCCAAGGTACTACCGCCAGCTTTACAAACTCAGCACTATGAAGTTCAGCTTTAACCCAGACTGTGCTTGCGTCCATGTTTGCCAAGTATAATCATTAGGCCCAAATCGACATTGAATCACATTTCTCCATGAAACCTCTCTAACGCGTACGTAACACTTAACTGACAGGGGAAAGAAGGGGGTGTGTACGGTAGGAGGGTTAATTGGGATAGAAACATATAACTTTACCATTTCGGCATTTTCTATGACAATTTTCGGTCTTTTAAAGCAACTAAAACGTTTTGGAAGGGAAGCTCCAAAATGACATTTATTGGGAATACATCCCCGAGTTCCCGGTTTCGAAGACCAGTATGGAGTTAAAAAGTGTGGTTGGGTGAATAGTTAGGTTAGGAAAATCTTTGAGACGATAACGTAAACATGGTAAATATGGAGACTCAAATGACACTGTCGCTCGCCATTCTACTGTTCTATTCGTTTTACACGGAATTAGGAATCCAGAATTTAGGCCTGGAAAATTTTCTATGTTTGTTTATTCGGAAAGCTATAATTTAGGCATATTCTGAATGTCTTTTTCATAACCTGTTTTGTGCGTGCACCCTAAACGATTGGATTGGGTGATTTAATCTTAACATCCACAGGTATAACAGCTTTGTAGTTTCATTTCGTTTCAAATGAAACACTATACCTGTTTTCAAGAAGGGCGGTTAAATACAGACCTACTGTATGGACTACTTCGATAAGAAAATATAGCCTTTCAATGACTGCATGCATCGTGTGTTGGAGAATTTAATCAAGAAAGTAACACAAACCGCGATGGTTTACATTTCACACTAGACGAGAAGTGTCACTGCATGTCCGTCGATATTTTGCTCCGTCCATGACTTCATATTGGCCTAACTGTGACGTCACTTTATCGATGTTCACAATTCCTTAGCATCATAAAAGCTGTCAAATACTCGATAGGGTAACCTATTTTAACATGATATTTTTCATGTAAACCGAATTCCTGTCGACGTGAGAGTATGAAAATGAACCCTGACATGCGGAGAATGTGGATAACTCGGAAGGAATGTTAAATCATTAACAAAATTTAGCTCAATTAAGATATATATATAGGACAGCATTTTCGCACAGATGTTGGAGTGTTGGCATGAAGAAAAACATGTTGCAACTAAAGTAGTTGATTTGTTGAAGCAGAAGCACGGACTTCTTATATA
The DNA here is from genome assembly GCA_009936505.3 of Holothuria glaberrima. Lineage (NCBI taxonomy): Eukaryota > Metazoa > Echinodermata > Holothuroidea > Aspidochirotida > Holothuriidae > Holothuria > Holothuria glaberrima. Next base: position 42,008 of record WURT03317863.1, on the reverse strand, counting down.
TGGACAGAGCATATAGGCTAGGCTAGCTCTAATGTACGGCCACAGGTGCTAACATCCTGTGCGTAAGTTGTCGCCACCGTCCGTGGAAAAAGGCGTACCAAGATGGCCGCCTGCTATGCTCTAGTGTGTAAAAGTTTGGACTTGCTCAAGTAGCACAGTATTGACAGATTGTGTGAGAAACTTGTAATTTTTTAGAAAGAATGCAAGCTCTGGTCAAATTCAGTAAAAAGAATGAAGGATTGTGACATTGTTCTTCCATTGATGTTTGTATTTTGTCCGAAATGTTGCAGATTCATCGTCAAATTGGGCAAATTGTAGTAGCCCTGCGGCCATCTTGGTACGCCTACATTTGTTCGAACGGTGGCGACCGTATTGATCCTGTGTCCATGTATTTAAATCCGTGAGCAGAAGAGAAATTTTGTACAGTCATGGTATAACCATAAGCGCATGCTTACAAGTGGCTACTTGGGCGCACCGTGAAAAGTGAACCCTTTTCTCTTACAGCAATGTGAATCGTTGCAATCACACTCAAAGCAGGGTAAAAGTTACCCTGCGGACCGGACTCTGTTTGCTCAGCTCCTCTGCTTCCCAATGGTTAGGGATAGGCTATGACTGAACAAGGAATATGCCAAACAGCCTGCTACGTATATGCAAGGTAAAAGTACGTGCTGAGAAAGAAACAAATAATTGTGTGGCGAATTTGAAGCCTGAAAATTCTTCCACTGATTTGAAGGGTGAATTAGGCTAAGGATGGGTGGAGGGGCGTCACGGTATCGTCTGCAATCACATTTGTTTTACAGTGAATATTCATTCCCAGAAGGGGTAAGGGGGGACAGTTAAAAATCGACCTATTTTTCGAGACCGTTACGTTGCTTTGAATGTCTGTTACACACCATGAAGCTATTACGTAATAGCTCCATGGTTACACTGTGAGCCAAAGTTTACGGTATAGGTAGTCAAGACAAGGATCCGGCTCAACTTTAAGTTGTCACTTGCTTTAGATTATGATCTAGTGAATTCCCTCGGACAGAAAAAAAACTCGCATGTACGTTTTTCACCGCGGTTGACACTGGCATAAAAACTTGGTCGATATTGTCCATACGTGTCCAAGTCTCCTTACGTTCAACTGTAGTGACAGGGGTGGTGCCAGAATTTGCCCAACAGGGGTATCAAGCTCCCTGATAGGGCCCAGCAACCGGAAGCCCCGACAAGGCGATGGGTTACCAAAAGATTGTCGAACGCCAAATATTTGGCGCGTAAAAATTGGGGTTTTGGGGGTTTCTCTTGAAGAAAATTTGCAAGATTTGGGTTTTCAAGGTGAAGAAAATTTGCAAGATTTGGATTTTAGTGAAGACAATTGCAAACTTTTGGTTTTATAGAGAAAAATTGGAAATTTGTGATGAATAGATGAATCTGCCTTACTTGATGGCAAAATTAAGTAAATCGTCGGGGCGACTGGACGTCGGGCATTACATACTTTGTCATACCCATTATTTAGGCTCCCTGAAGAACTGGACAATTCCCCCGACGGCGGGCAACCGTCCCAGAGAGGGGTGGACTCCGGTGGAGGGCATGTTTCTCCTTCTCTTTTCCCCCACCTGAGGTAAATTCTGCTTTAAAATATATTTTGCTTGCAAAGGTTCTATGAGAAGGGCCAGTTTATGTAGCGGGCTCAACCCAGTGGACTAAAACACCATTGTTGTGCCCATTGTCGGGTTTCCCTGATGTTAACAAAAATTTGCATGAAGTCAGTTTCGTCACAAAATCCTAGGGTGTCATAAATGGGCCGTGTCAAAATAATGAAAACTATTGTAACTATCATTAGCACGCTAAGTATGAATTATTTAGCCTAATACGTAGTTAGGCTATAGCTTGAGGATCTCAAACAATTATATGGGCCTAGTTCAACAACGATGAAGTAGGGATAGCTTCTAAGATGCATTACGCTCATCCCGTTGTGTTTTGTTCAGTTGATTAAATGTTGTACGCACCGATCGACGACACAAAAAACGATCCTTCCGCACCAATTACGACAGCCCATTTTGGTTTTGACCAAAAAGTCACCACGCAGGCCAGTATTACTGCTGTGTATTAATGTAAGCTATCGAACAATAATAATATAACCAGTACGCTAAGTAATGCTACCACGCATTCACTACACGTCACTAGCACATGGGCTAAGAGCCTCTAAATATAAGAAACAGCCATGTTACACTGGCACCGATCAAGTACACATCAACCAGGTAAGCCCGTAACAAAAGCTGAACCCTTCGACTCTCGAGACATGACCTTTCGCGACCGCCGGGTGGTCGGCATAGTTTCTGGCTTCACACAGGGACTAGGATAGCCAAACTTGGTATTTAACACCCCACGTGGGACTGACGGTAGAGTGTACGAGTGGCGACATTCCACCCGTAACAAGCATTCTTTCGTGTTCGGAAAAAATTCTGCAGTGGAAGAATCGGACCTATACATTGTGCCTACACGCCTTCAAAGGACCTTTTTCACAACATGACAATGATTTGTACGTCCGTACCCAATGGACTAGGCTGGATTCCTTAACCATGTACATCCTAACCCTGCAGAATCATATTTACTTGGCTGAATTTTACGCTACATGATTCACTGGCATGATATTAGGAATAGGCCTGTTACTAACAAGGTTCACAGCCGTAGTGTGGAGCCAGTGTTATCCCTTCTTTGCTATAAACGTAATTGCAATTGCGATGTATGAAGAGAGGGAAGAGAGGATTGAACTGAAAAATAATTTGTACCGTCTGCACGTTTTAAGTCTTCAATTCTGCGTATGACCTACAAACGCAGGGAAGAAGAGACATGACATGAGTCGATCAACTCAACCTTCAGCAGAGGTGTTTCACCGACATCTCTCGTCTCTTTGGTTGTTAGGCATTTTGTCGGGCCATAAAGCAGGATTTAAGAAAAATGCTCTACGGCAAGCATCCATTGTCCATTGTCGCAGTAGTATCTATGGTCATGCCTAGCGCGTGTGCTGTAAATACGCTTACTGCGCGTGTGCTGTACCCGGCACTACCAGGCAACTCCAATCGCGTTAAGACACTGAAATCCCTCTACAGGCTAAGCCCATGAGCGACTTACACCGTATTGACGGTAGAGTTCTAATAGTTATGAAGTTAACGTAGTATGTATTGGTCGCTTGGGTCTAGCCGACCTAGTTGTTACTTCCATCGCTAAAAGGGGCAAAAAATGACACTCACATACGGTTTATACCTTCAGGGAGAATCCCTAAAGCCAGATAGATAAAAAAAAACCTCATAAGCTTTAGGTCACTACAGAGGTAACACTAAGTTGTCTGGCTAAACATAAGTGGTAGCCACTGTCCAACCCCCAATTGTTGAGGGATCTCATCGAAGTAACCCCAGACTACCGGGGACTACTATTAAAAGACCCCTAAACAGTCTTCCGTTTGTAATGGAAACCAGTTCGGGTCAAATGTCTAACTTTCTTACAATGTATACAAACGCTACCAACAATCACGACCATGGCTACCCAAAATGAATCTTGTGCGGTGTTTTATCTTACTTTAAGACTAGTCGTATTAGTGCATGGTACTGTGTCCAGACATTCTTACATGAAAGGGACAAGTAAAGTCGCATTGAATGTACCGAAACAGCAAATATACATGCAGGGGGTAAATACGGGGGACGTGGGGGCGTGACACTCCCCCGGTAAAAATCAAAAGTCGGTCTCTGAGCGCCAAAAGGTCGGTCTCAAATCCAATTTAGTATGCCTTTGTAACAGTAGACTAGACATGAACAACATCTGATACCTTACTAAAATTGAAATTCCGGCAGAGATGAAGTAAAAGTGAAAAGATAGCCCGAATTTTCTACTGAGTTCCCGATTTTTTGATCGATTGCCCGGAAAACGTTCAAAAAATTTCGCGCGCATGTACACGTTTAGTGGTTTTTTATGCACCTTAACTGCAACAAATTTCGGGCAACTTTTTGAGGTTCGGGTAGAAAAATTTCTGCCCCCTCCCAAATTGGAAGAGTCCCGTACGCCGCCTACAATTATTACTACCGTCCTGTAAATTTAATTACCTAAGAAATTCGGTTCGTGCAACTATGTCAATGGGAGTCGGTCTCCAAAAAAATGAAGTTGGTCCCAAAACAGTTCACACCCCCCCCCCTTGCGAATTCATGCATATACGCCCCTGTATATATGTCTTTATGCAGCATTGCCCATAAATGATACGATACAGAAGGCAGGATGTTTATGTATTAGCCAAATTGAAGAGCACATCGAACACGGTCAGACAAATAGAACGAAAGGATGGACATTTTTCATACATAACTCATTGACCAACCAGCACTGAAGCAAACTCAGGCGGATAAATCTTTTTGTCCTGGGGTACGAACGTAAATTATAGAAGGAATTCACAGCGATACACGTGATGGTCGAATGCCATATCTGCCAAAAACTGGAAATTTTTTCTTGCTGCTTGTCCACATATGTACACGCTAATCTCGCAAGATCATCTGGCAGTCACGAATCTTCCCGTTTATCTTTCTCCTCTCACTCAGCCTCAAACACAGCTGAGTTTACTTTGAAGCAATGAGCGAGGGTTCTCGTTTACACTCTAAGCATATTTCGCGCAACTTGTCCATTTGCTTTGTAAATACGGTGCTGTAGCGTGCTATTTAGGCACTTAATAAGATACTTTGTATAAAAACGTAGCTCAGACAGTCATTTAAACCGCATCACATTAAACCCATTCAGCCTATAGTTTTCTTGGCTGTTTATTCTTTCCTCAGTTTCACAGCCAAATCACAACTGACTGGACGATAGGCTACAGCGTTGACCTCCGCATAATCATTATACACCAAGAAGGCTAAATGTTGTGACCTCTGTCCTCTACCAAGTCTTTATCATTTTGATTTGTCCAGTCCTTTATAACCGACTGACATTGTTCTCCACTTGTCAACTTGAACTAGACATGACTGAATGACAGGTAAACGGTAAATTAGCACACGTGTCTAAAATTGCAGTTCTCTTACTTTGATGTAAATCAAGGAAAGGAGTAGTTAGTTGGCGATGTGCCCTCTGATAATTTTGGTGTGTTTATACTGGGCATTTGTACTGAACGCAACCGTGAACGACAAACGTTTAGGTGGTGGCAGGCAAAGTATTAAAAATGTCGCGTTTTGACATGTAGGGCCTATGACTAGTCCAGCGGCGTGGGCCCAAATTTGCTTTGCATGTTTTCCAAACATACTCACTCAGGCCTACTATAATCTTAAAAAGTGTGACCTTTTCCCCCCTCAAAAAGAAAACTATAAACATAGCACGTTTTTAAGAGCATAGCATACACCGTATACATCGAACTTGATGAGGGTGACGGAGGCACAATATGTTAGAAAAATGTGTACGCTTTCATACGGGAGCACTTGACTGCTTTGATTCATGCATATGCATGAAGCCTAAACTCTGATTGGCTTAAACCCTAACCCTAATCCTAACCCTGATTAGTCCTAACACTTTGCGCCTCCGTCGTAGTGTGATAGCCTAAATATAAAACTGATCATTGCAAAGGTAATCAGCTCATATCGTGTTGGTCTTCTTTGGCTAAAAGTAGCTAACAAATATCGCAACACCCGGTTTGGAGGTTATCACTTTCATGAAAATATGCATAGCCGGATTAACCCAATAATCGAGGCAACCTGTAGGTTACCATGGTTGCGAGCTCCGATATTTTGAATTTTAGGGGCCACGAAAATTTCCATAAACGAGTCGTTTAGTTTGTGTCACGTATTTGTACTATCCCACATAACGTCACCACAAATGATACTGAAAGGGTCTACTCATATGATAGGTTACGGGGGCCCCCTGAAGGTAAATTCGGTTATGAGAATATGGCTTTAGTATCCAGAGCACCTTCATACCATCAGATAACTATTAAAAAACTCAAATAAGCAAGTAACTCTAAGGAAGTTTTCTTTTGATTTTCTACATAGTCCTGCACCGTGTGAAATGTCTCTCGAAAATTAAAATTACTCTGATCTAAGGTGTTACGAATGCATTACCATCCACTGAAAAGTGATCAACAAAGCCTTCTGGAATAAGGAAACTAAACAGTAGTTTTTTAATGCCCTGTGTACCAACCGAAGCCTGAACCAATTGGTTGTAAACTAAGCCGTTAAACCTCATCTAACTAACTAACAAACCAACCGAAGCCAAAGTGTGAAAACCAATGAAGTACCCTCATAGGGGATCAGCCCCTTCCCCTTTCCCAAAACGAGCCCCCAAAACAAGGTACGTCACAGAAACACGAAACTTCCTCTCGACCTCCCGACGTCTATACCATGACTGTGTCATGAGTGGTCCCGTTCTAGACTGGCTGAATAGAACAGATGCTACATATGACCTTAGACAAAAAGTCTAGAAGTGATCAAACGGCAAAACTGTGGATAAGTGACCTTTCCGAGGTAGACTGTCCTCGGCTTCATCATAAGTCTAAGCTTTATTTATATCATGTACAATGGACATTGAGCTGACAAGAACACCCGATGACACGTAAGTTACCTTCGATTTTTAAAGGTCATTCGAGCGAGAAAATCCGAAGCTTTCACTTTCAGTAAACCAAACATAAATAGACAGGAAATTTTACCACGTTTTCGTTGTAAATTTGAAACTTGTCACAAATTCTCCGAGGTAGTACTTCGAAAATTCATCGCACAACTAATGTACCTGGATTTCTATGATAAATAAAGAGTACTTACTTCTCATAGTCTGCCTTGCAGTAAAGCTTCTTTTCTCTTGCAAAACAGGAATGTGTGAGTTGATCCTGACAGACACAGCAGTGTAAGCAATCTTCGTGCCAATAATGATCCATAACTTTCATTAAATATCGATCCTCTATCGGAAGATCGCAGCCTGCACAGATTTCTTTGGGTGGTCGAGGGTGACCATTTGCTGTAGAGTAAAATATTGATACAAAATTTAACGAGTTTTGCCGGTAATATATCGTTAGTCGACTTTTAAAATGGTTCGTTAAGGCAATCGGTACACTAAAAATGCACGATGATCAATATTTCAGCACCTTTCTGTGATTTGATATACACCCACTGGGCCAAGATATTTATATCATCGTTCGTACACTTTATGACGGTAAATTCCATTTTTTTACCAGAATTTGATAAGAATCTCTTGATGAGATCTCCAAGTTCCCCTAGCAACTACTAAGACATGTTATTTCAAAGTGGCGCAGAGCCCGTACCATACACGTTGGGGCTACACCCTAGATGACCTCTCACCCCCGAATCCGTGCACCCTTATGAAACCCTATACCAAAGCATCATCATGACAAACACCAAAGGATGTGGTATCAAAAATATTGGAAAGAAAAAAACAATTTATCGTCTCATTGAAAGATCGCAAATGATAATTGACCCCAAATTCCTGTATATCCCCACTTGACTCACTACCACAGTAAAACTAAAATGAAAATTCAGAACTAAGGATAAAGTGTTCATGAAAACAAACACTTCATTTATTATACTTTTAGACATGTAAGTGGGCCTAATCAATAATAAAACCATCTCGATCTTCGTGCAAACCTCGGCTTCCCAACCCGACCTCTGTCCAAAAACCCTGGCATTGTATGGGGTCTTCTATACTGGTAAAAAGATGGAACCGCATAGAAAACTACAGTACACAACTTGATCCATAAGATAAACTACGCTGCTGGCCAACATTGTAAAATCAGTCATGACGTTAGCTAAAATGCCACTTACGGTAAGTCGAACATGAAGACGTTAGAAGTTAGATGAGGTTTTACGGCTCAGTTTAGTCAAACATAAAACAATATTTTTTCGGCGACGTATTCTAACTTTAAGTACTGTAACACCATTCAGCCAAATAAAATAAGAACACAGTCGGAAAGCCAACTTAACTTGTAAATTCAGTGGAATCATTAAATTCTTACCGAGGCATGGAAAACAGTACTAGAAACATAATGGTTAGTCGTTGAGGGGCCAGCTTTGTAAATTATAATATTACTCCAAGGACACAAAATGGAGTTGAACTTGCATGTAATTGATGTGATCTTACACATATTTCCTCCGATTAAAAGTAAAGGCCTAACAGAATTCTGCAATTTATTAGAGTATCTTCTTTACTTTGTTGTGCTTTTGTAACACCGGCTTCATATAAAAGTAAAAACGTATTTTAAATTAATAAGAACAAAGCAGCGAAGCGTGGATTTGGCTGCTGGGAAGGGGGGAAGGTGGTGCTTGCTTGGTGATCTCGGCATGGGTGAAGCGTCTTAAATTGACTTTCATTTTAAACAAATTAACATTAAAAGTGTACTTACATACCATTTTGTATCTTTTGACTCAAAGTTTGTGTTCATGAGTCTACACTTCTGCACTTTGAGGCTTTAAAATTAAAAGAGATAAATTCTCGGGGTTGGTGAGGAAGGGCATAGCTTAATACCCCGCTATAAGACCGCTGACTATAACAAATAACGTAGAGAGCATAAGTTTAGGCTTGACCCAATCGATTTAAGTTTTGTTTTATTGTTTCAATTTTTTGTTGTATAGCCTATGGATTCTACTTCCTTTCTTTCTCCTTGGGAAAGTTTCGGATAAAGTAGGTGGCGAAATCTCTCATCGCCTCTTCAAATATACTTCAATATTTATGATCGTCAGAGATTGAGGTAGGTCTCAATAACCTTTATTCATTATTCAAATACTGCATTTATCATGCATACAAAATTTTGCAGAATACGTTGTTTCTCATAACAAATCACACTCACAAACTCAAATATTTGCTTTCTAAAAAATTGATATCTTAAAATGCTCTATAAAGACGGATATCATTCATGACCATTGTGTAGTTAAGTATAAAAAACCTTCGATCGACTGAATGATACTAAATCAAAGGGCAATCCATATTTTTATTTTCATTTCAAAGTGTACTGTATTATACTCACAAAAGAAGAAAAACCGTTATAGAATAAAGAACCCTTGTACATACTACTGTAAAGCAAAATCATGGCCGTGTTGCATGACAAACAGAGAGTGTGTGTTGTTTCTTTATACTACAGTGGCAAGCTGTGTACTTCTTCGATACGACACTCGTGCAAACTCAAACGGATGTACAGTTAGCTCCACTCTCCGCTGAGTGTGTACTTAACGGTTCGACTACAGCTCGTTGCTATTGATCGTTAACTGTTCTTAATGGAATGTGAAAATTCCGCAGCGCGTCATCCTTAGACCACTCCGGGCGATCTGCCTAGGTTTCTATGCTGTTGAACAAATCATAGCCGTCCATTAAGGGGGCTATTACGCAGGTAAAACGCGTTTTGAGGGGAAAGGAAAAGATCACAAATTGGGCAAATTAGAGGACCTGAAGGTCACGTCCGCTAAAGATTGTCTTTTTTACCATTAGCCAACGAACAGCCGAGATTATGTTAGATTCATCTACTAAGGATGTACCAGAACACATCACGACTCAAAGTGTGAGGTTGGGGTCAAAGTACTATTTTTTTAGGGAACTTAAAATCTTCAAAACGTGTATGAGATGAATTTCATAGTAATGATGCAAACGCATTTAAACTGTGGATGACGATACGTCATATTTCCGCTAAGATTTTTATTTTACGTAAGCCTGTTTGTACTGCATAAGTTACATGTTGTTCGTGCCAAATAGAGGCTAAAATCTGGGTTACAATTTAGGTTACTATTTATCCTCAGAGTTTTCTTGTTAATGACACATACAACTTGCCTTGAATGTCCATTTTGGGATCTTTCAGAACATGACCCAATCTTCCTGAACCTTTTGCAAGGCTAGCTGCACATCCGTAACAGCTCCCTAGTTATATCAACTTGTGATATTAAAATAGCCCTTTCGGATTTTGTTCTGTACCTGTCACATAACCACAAAGCTAATCTTAAATTTCTATATCGTCTTCAAACGTAATTTTCCCTGCTTGTACGATGCATGCAAAGCTTAACACGAGACGACAATTGGGAAAAAATGTTTTGTCCCCAGGTAAAAATCTTTTCCTCGTAACCAGTCCTATAAACAGGAAACCTTCCGTACGAGTGAGGCATTGCCACTATAAAAGGGGCACCGACTATGACTTTCATTAAAGCCTCAATTTTTCTGGCTATCGATTTTCCAGGGCTAAACGATTTGCACAGAGAGGGAGGGGTACGGTCCTTGCATCACCCCCACCCCCTTCCCGGCGACGAAGGGCATGTAGGCTACGACAACAGAGTTTTTCAGGTAAAATTCTTTCTCATACAATCAGGCAATAGACGAAATAAAGAGAACACTTTTAAAAATGACGACTTAGCCTTTAATAAGACTGTTACGAACTTTTAAGATCCCTCACCAATACTCTAGCATTACGACATCGCCGTGGACGTGTCGGTTAAGCCCCACACCAATTATGTCAATTTTACACTGTTACGCGATTTTCTCTCCCCGTTTTATCTCCAAGAGTGGTACATTAGGCATGGTCTTAATCACATTTCCGACATTAATAAACTCAATACAGTACACCAAACAGTAAAGCAAGTTTAACATGTTTCGGAGCATTTCACCCATTCGACAGGACAATTGCACAATAATTATCGTTTGTCGAACCGAATTTGAACAGATTTAGCCCCCTTTTCTCTGTGCCCTATTTTCCGGTAAATTAAATAATGAAAAGGAAAAAAAATCACCAAACGGATAGATAAGAAGACTGATCGACGAGTAGCAAGGGGAGAGCAAACCAGTTAAGAAACACCTGGATTCGAATTAACGGCGGTTCGTCACAGCTTTGGAGTCAAGAAAGAGGCAGGATTTGTGCGGATTCGAGCTTGTTTTCCCGCGGGAAATGTTCCACCAAGACAAATAGATCTAAAAAGCTTGCGAGGGTGGCTTCCTCCATCTAAATGAATGAATCGTTTAGAGATGCATGAGTAACAAGAAAATCTCAAACCATTTACACCGAGGAGAGAAAGATTTATAGAGCAATGCCGTAGATAGAAACTACCGTGTCCAGGATAAAAAAGATAAAGCGGACTTGAAAAATCTCTGGCGTCTTTCTTTCTCATTGAAAGTCGCTGTTTCAGGAAGATGAAACCCGACGCCGTGGAAATTGAAATGTTATATATGTTTATATCGAAACCAGAATACATATTCCTGTGTGTGGCGAATTATGACAAGAGCGATCATAGCATTATGGATAGAAAAATGAAGACCATAGAGGAACATTAGTGGTGACAAGGCTTGATTGTAAATTGCTTAACAGCTAGGTTAGACCTATAACTGCAACCTATCATTGTTTTGGAAGATATACTCAACGTGTTGTATTGTGTTGTATCAGTTTTCTTAAGCCTGCACGCTTTCAACGGTTGATTAATGTTGGAAGAGTGTTTATAATAAAAAATATGATCACCATCGGTCAGGGATGTGTATATCGGGAGAAACACTTCGTAAAGTAGGATGTGAATGGAATACGTCGTGTTGATCACATCTCAGTAAAATTTTTCCTTCTTTTCCATAAGGACGATACATCTCTTGTTAATGATTCCATCTTCAAAAATACTGTTTATATGTGTTTAAAAAATCCTGGGCGTTAACGAGCTTTAGGCTGAAATTTTGCTTACGGTACTATCTAAATGGTTAAGTACGTGGTTGGTTCTTGTATTTCTGTTTCACCTGCGGAGACTTTGAGTAAATCTTTATCGGATATGTCAGGCATCATTTAAGGGCGTAAATCAACTTTACAAAGTTAAATATTCGGTTTTTCCATCTGCAAATATTAGTTAAACCCCTCGTTGAAATCCTCACCACCCCTCCGTTCGTCTCTACCTCTCTCTCTCACCGTTAAGAAATTTGAGTTATCTTACTGCATCGTCCTTTTCAATCAACTAAATTTCAAAAAAACTTTCCCCTTAGAGGTACTCTATACTCTGTCTTCTGAACTAAACAAAAAGTGCGTGAAGCAAGTTGCCCATTTTTTTAAAGTAGGCCTACTCCTTGGGGGGGGGGGGGGGAGTTCAGCGTTGGGTAGGTCTAAATGAGCTTTAGTCTATAGTTATGTTTAACACATTAGAAAGTGTTTTCGGTTTTTACAGGTGAATAAACTTCGGCGTAGTGTCCTTACTTATGTATGGAATGTTAAGTGCTGCAGTTGGGAATTACACGTTTTCATGCACTTTTCGTAATATTCAGTACTTGTTCAGTGTGACTTCATATCTCGTGTGGTTACTCTCGTCACCTACACAGGCTCTCATTGCGACAATACTTTATGTATCACGGATAAAATATTAGCAATAGTTTGAACTGATACGGTTACTTTGGAACGCCGTCTTTGCCTGATTGGTAACAAAATCCAAAGGCCAAATCGTTTAATGAATATACCATCTACCATTGTAAGCTACACTTCTCGTCATTTTTCGCTCCTCGGGAGCCAATTAATTTCGGACACCTCCTCAATTGCAATATTGAAGATGAATGACAGGTATTGAGAGAGGACGGAGCGTAAATAATCCCACATTTGTGGCAATAAATCCTTACATTTCCCGCCGAATTATTGCCAAGGTTAACCGACGAAGTGGGTATACCCCAATAAATGTGACATTTATGACAAATTCGCCATAGAGAACGTACTTAACGGCAGAGATTCATTGGAGTCTGTGGGGCTACTCAGCGGTCCGTCTTCTACTGTTAAAGCCATGGCTGGTAGAAATTCGGTGTCCAGAAAGAGGTCTTGGCACTTCTCGTCTGCAGAAGAAAAGAAAAGTTGACTTGAAGCAAGTTTAACCTTTCTCAAAATGATCTGGTTTTCAGCAGCCAAAGTTCTCACTTATGAGACAGGGATTTTACGAAGTTTAAGTCTTGATGGACTAACATCCATTGTCAAAGGATTACTTCATTCTAAGTAGGTCAACAAATATGTCAGTCACTCTCATTCGAAGTTAAAGACAACAGTTTCACCATATACTCAAGATATCTTGTAAAGATTCCTTCGCAATGTAATTCGGAATTTCATACGATGGAGCTACTGCGAAGTAGTTCCATGTTATTAATGTACAAAAGCATATTACAGTCTTCTGCAATATGCTGATAAACGCACATGACACATTCACTACACCTTTAGTGGGCTTAGTTATATTTTCTGAAAAAATAGAGCTACGTTTTACCATTAATTCAAAATATTGGTCTTTACGTGACACTGGTTCGTTGCTTCTGATCATCAGACAATTACATTAGCCTATAGCAAGGGGGAGGGAAATGTCCCACAAGGTTCTTAGTCCTTCCCCCTTTCCCCAATTTTCATATTTATGGCATATGATGCAAGCGCTCCATTCAAATCCTGACAGCTGCCAGCTATGGGCAGACGGGCGGGATAGGCATATCAACTCTCCACATCATGGTATGATGGTTCGAAAGCATTTCCGAATTAGAAGATTAAGAAGTATGCCTAACTGCCTGTGTTCTGCACATGTGATAACCTCAGCACTAAAAGCAAATAACCTGCTCCCAATGTGTTTTCTCATTATTGCGTCAGCCCTACCACGCCCGTAACATGTATAGATATAGGCAGGCGTTGTTGGTGCCAGCAATTAAAGACGGCAAATTTACCGTTACTATATTTGAATGACTGTGGCGTGCAAACAACTTTGTTAAAATTGGTTACATTAAAAAAATATTTGGTTATCGTGAAAGCCTAGCTTTGCCACGCAAAAGGTTCCAATGAATTCGAGTTTCAATTTTCTCTACTCATTTTCAATTATTCCGACAATTCTGAAAAAAAAACTTTTCCTAAAGCGTATGAACAAAGAAATTCTTTCGCGACCAAAATTGGCTCTGATTATTTAGATTAGTTCTGATTACAGCGAAGCATATTCTCAGCTTTTCTTTTACTAAAGAGTTGTGCGGTATTTTGAGAATGCTTTCGACAGAATTATCGGCATAATTACATCGAATTATTGTAGGAAGGACGAAGCAAGAAATCGGCAAATTTCACTCCATCAATGAACTTGATCGCACTGTTTCCAAAGGTCTGTAACGTGGATTTTGGTGTGCAAAACGTGACAAAACATATCTTATCGTGTGATATGTTTGTTTGTCGAGAATGTTAACAAAGCCATTCTTGCATAGGAGCAAATTAACAGCTCCGTGAGGCCCTGTTCTTGTTAGATACGATACTTACATAGGTACCGACGACATAAAATTCTCCAAAGAGCTATTAAAACGGACTGATTGTGTTTTAAGGATAATAAAACATACGCTTATCTGTCAGTGACACAGTTTTATAGCAAAGATTTTGGTTTTGCTCCGGTTTTCGCTGATAGTTTTGAGGAACGTTCGATAAGACTTTGTGTGCTGCCCCTCTCATTGCTACTACGTATTCTAGTGCACCCAATTTTCAGTTTAAAAGCAGATGTTAAATCTATCCGAATGGTGAACTCCAGCAGTTTGGCATCATGTTGTACCGAGATACGTCACTATATAGAGCTGTAAAGGTGCGTTCACACCATAACCGAAATCTGATGCGTTTTGCAGGCGGGATGCGAAATTTGTTATCTCGGAACTAATAGGGCGATTTCGCTTATTTTCATTGAAATAAAATTGCCCCATTTGTGCTGGGAAAAAAATATCCGAGTCCTGCCGGCAAATCGCAGCAGATTTCGGTTTTGGTGTGAAAGCATCTTAAGTGGTCAGCTATATCTGTACCACTTTTTTTCGAATGCCTGACATGGACAGGAATAACCATGTATGATATAGCATTAGAGAGCAGCTGGCCTACCATGATTTGGCGACGTTTCCGAACCTTCTGCTTGAAAGAACTTCATGAAACATGAGACAGAACTCCGCATATCAGCAGGTTGCATACATGCAGCCAACGATATAAAGTAAGAAAACTGTATTACATAGAGCACACTAGTGATGCCTTTGAGATGTTTCATTCATGTACGATGTACAGGACGCGAAGCGTATTTTCATACGAACACACGTTTAATACATAATATACGCCAGGTGTACACGTTTAATATGCCGGGTTTTGTGTAACTGAGCCTGTTACACTAACTCTTGTATCAACGGCAGGCTATGATGTAGGCTCTCCGATGCATTTTGATATAAAAAGTTGGCGTTTGCGAACTTGTTAGCAAGCCTTTCTCTTATATTTTGGGGGGAAACTTTCTACATGCATGATGACATTATTTTTTCAGACAGATGGAGAAGTGGCCTACGTCGAGCATGTACAAAAAAAGGTGTTTCCATTGTGAAACTAGAATAAACAAAGTAGCTATCTTTCAATTCGAACAAAAAGAAAACAATTTTATTTTATTTTGTTCAACTATATGTTTTTTTAAATCACCAAGTCATGCGACACAAAATTACTAGTAGCTAAAAGCTGTAGTCAGCACTATCAACTCACATAAACATAGTCACGGAATCCAATGATACCGCTGAATCCTGTTGTCAAAGAGACCAGGAGGCGCATTCCCCTAGAAAGATTTTCGCCCCTAGCATTTGTTCGAAAACAAACGTTATTATTAACTCAAGTTTCAGGAGCGGTTCTACATGGGGGATTAAGAGTACCTGACTCCCTCCCCAAAAAATACTTTCTAGCCCTTCCCCCGGGGGATTGCCCAAAATTTTATTGTTTGTTAATGTGTGATTTTTAAACCATGGTATCGAAAACAGAATAATCAGACACAACCAAAAAGGACTGGGAAGTACCATTTTATGCAATCTGGGAGGAATTTTGGCAATCATTTTCTTGGTACGCTGCCTGTCAATCGATGGTGACGCTCCGCTTTGATAGCGTCACATATAGTCCCAGAATTGCTCCTACAACCGCGCCTGGCATACACATGTCCTAACAAATTTCGCCCCCTTCCCCACCGAGCTCTTCCCTTAGCTATCTCTCCCTTCTATACCTTGTCTGGCTTAGGGCCGACCACTGTTTTGAAAATTGCTTTTTACATAACAATAAATATTTAAATGGTTTTAATGTTGCAAATCCCGTCTTATCTTTCGTTATAACACACATGTACCTATAAATCATTGGATAAAACTGTACTTTTTCTTTGATTCTTATAACGACAATGATAGCATGATATATCCAACAATGTCACGAAAATTTGATCAAGGAAATTCGTTTTGCCTTCCCAATCTGTTTAATAAATCAAACTTTCCACACAACCGACGCCACCGGTGTGTTGTTCTACCCAGAAACGTTCTGGGCTGAGCGGGCGAATTCGTGTTTTTCCGGAGGATATGAAACCTAAATCATGGATTGCGAAAGCAAAATAGCAAACGCAAATTGACCGAACTTTTATTTTCGAATGAACGCGGATTTGACAAAACCATCGGAAAAGCAAATTGAATGGAAAGTTCGTGCTTCAGACGCAATGACATATTAAAAGCCATCGACAAGTAGATTGCTTTCTTCACACAATATTGCGAAAATAATATTTTTGATCTCTTGTCGTATTGTCGATCATTACCTTTTTGTTTTTTACAACTTGAATATATATAGTTGCAAGGTAGGAACGATGCAACCTCATGTTCGTCAACTCGTGCCAACAAGACGGTCGACAAGTGAGTGTTGCACAGTCGGACACGCGTCACGCACGTAAGTCAAGGAAGCACGGACGAAGATATGTGTTGGTCATATGTATACTTTTCCGTAAGTGTACCTATCTGCTTATGTACGTCATTATATACGTATTTGTGTACGTATACGCAAATACATATACAGACTATCATGTAATATACCATGCATTTTTCACGACATAAGGTGGAGGGAAGTTATCCGGTCACTTAACTCAATAAGCCTGTTGGACAATTCAGTACTTCTAGTGGGGTCACAAGGTCAGCTGTACCGTGACAACTATTTCGCCAAGTTAAGTGGTTCACTTGACCTTTGACCCATCCCATGATGCAATGCGTGAAAACGTTTTCCCAACTCGTCTATTAGACTGCTGGATGTGACGTCCCTGCTTCAAGCGTCTCTCCTCGGTCAGTCAGTCAGCCAGCCAGCCAGCCAGCCAGCCGGCCGGCCAGTCAGTCAGTTAATCACTCAGTCCGTCAGTCAGTCAATCAGTCAGTCCGTCCGTCTGTCAGTCAGTCAGCTCAACCAGAGAACGCTGATCTGTGTTGAACATTTTGGCCGTCAAGCCTTCACTTTCTTTTCTGTTTTTGCTGTGCACGACTACCATTAACCTACCTTATATGCATGCATAATAGTAACGGCCAGTATGGCGATGGGAAATATAAAATGGGCTGAAGTCACGTGAAACTGAAATCGTTACAAAAGGATAGCCTTACCGAGTCGTAACTTCGGAATACAACCAAACGACTCGGCGGTAATCTCGGAGCAAATGGTTCACATATGAGCATCAAAAAAGGATTAGCCGTGTAGGCGACGCCTCAGTTGCTAGGGATACGGCAAACATCTGCCTTCACAACAAAATTTCTTCGCATTAAACACTTTAAAATGGTTGGGTAATATCACTCAGGTTGGTTGAGTACAAGCCTCTGCTTATTTAGTTGAGTAAAACAATTAACCAAGTTGATTTCAATTTGAAAAAACCCATGTCGAGTTAAATGTTACCAGACCTACGCCATTATTTCAAACGGACGGCATACATATTTTCCAGCAATTTAAGAAATAGTTTGTGACTGGTTTTATTTGTTTCTAACTAATGACGGCTAGTATGCTGAGGTATAACACACAAATCGGTTAATACGCTAAGGTAAACGGATATATCACATCACAATGGATTTTCTGTTTCACTGCCGAACGATCGACATAACAAGAGTATAAATGTTAGTGCCGAATTTAGTTCGGTTCAAAAATAAAGTAGAAATTTAAGAAAAACTATGCTTTGCTCGCAAGAAAAGCTAACATTACGATCATCAAATATGTATAAATCCACTTTTATCACAGCATGCCCCCACCCCTTCTCCAGGCCTGAACCTGCCATTGCTACTATCACTCAAATTGCTTAATGCAGAAACAATTTTTGAACGTTTTATAGTTTCAATCTAAAATCATTTAAGTACAGACGAGGTGGTACTGTATGTGTCTCACTAAATATAACAGACGTTAAACAAACCCTTTCACGCACATCAGCCAGACGGATGGCTAGCATGGAAGTCGCTTCGACCGTTTAAAATCAAATGGTTTGATGAAGAAAGAAAATTGGAGAGCCGCTTCTTAACGATTTCAATTTATAAACTGACAGTGTTTAAAATGGACGCCAAAGCCTTACAAAGTACAATCGCCCTTTTAAAGTGCACTTTCTATAAAGGCATGAGGGTTATTAAAAGCCATATGTGAGTATGGCAGAGTAGGACTGTATGCAATTGATAGAAAGATCGAAGTGATTTGGAACTCATTTCAAAAATGCGCCGTAATATATGTATGTTGATCAGAAAATCTCATTAGAAGCAAAAAAAAAGAGCTACGTATATATTGTTTTCGTGTTTCTATGTTGCAATCAAAGAATACGTCCGCGGGACGTCTGTAGGTAAAAGATGTCTGCAGGTAAAAGGGAAAAGACTTAAATATTCATTAAATAGATTTAATGGTATAATGAACTATTAGGGGGTTTTGTCCGCGAAAAAATTTGACAGATAAAATAGTAAACATCAAGAAGAGAATATGTAAATGGTATAGCCCACTGCGAGTGGCAACGCCACTACAACGAGAGATTTAAAGAAGCGAAGTGAGTTAAACATTTTAATGGAGCAGGTTGAGAATAAGAAGCTATTACAGGATATCCCTGCAGTGATAACTTGTCAAGAAGAAAAGTTTCGATTGGGTCGAGGCAACATCGACAGAGATTGAACAAAGCCAAGAAATTTTCGAGGTGGTTAAAAATTTGGTAAAACACTGTTTCAATCAAGATTTGGCAATGACTGAAATATGTTTAAATGGCGAGTAAAAAGTAGAGATTAATATGCGAATGAATTAATGGCTCTGGATTATAATACTATATATGGCATCGTGAGGACAATATTGATTGAGATGGCTGAACTCTGTTTTCGTAGGGATGAGATACTCGTGTGGGGGTGAAGACAGACCTAAATTAGTTAACATGACATATGGAATACAGTCAGTTACAGTCAGATAATGCAAATTTCGGAGTATCACCTACACCAGAGTTGAGCGAACTGAGAGTGACGTTTAACTTAAGTAAAAAAATATTCTGTTTTAAGAAAGAGGAAAACGTTTGCCGTATTCACCAGTGAAATAAAGACGAAAATACAGCTGAACCGTGTATTCAACAGGGCTGAATGCGCTGCGTTATATACTAACGCACAAAGTTGCACAATGTGACACAAGACAGGTGCCGTAAACCCAAACCGCGTGAAATGATTCTAGCAGACTCCGTGCCTGAGAAAACTCACTGTGTCCGTGTTGCAGAGCATCTTAAAGGAAATACAAAAGGGTTTGAGGATGAGCGAGTGGGATGACTAATACAAACCAATCGGCATGACCTCACCTGGCAGAGTAGGCTGTGATGTTTTCATACGCGGCTAGGACGACACGACATCTTATCGGCGTGCAGCCGACTGTTTACCGTAGCGTTAAAGGATAATGTACCGTAAGATAAGGGATAGGATCTTCGGGAAGCTATCTACAGGCGAGGACAGCCCAACAATTTTAAAGTGCTCTCTTTCCTTGACTCTATATATACGGTAAAGCTTAACTACTATTGTAGGCCATGACTTGAAACTATGGGTCACGAAGGATGCATTAGATATGCAGACTATAACCAAGATTCCTCGAAGGTTTCCCGAGCTTGTACGCAGAAGGTCAACTAAGTGTTTAGCGAGATATACGTAGATATACATAGCCTACATGTAGCCTTTCACGATGAATAGTTCAAATAACCAGTATAGACCATATAGATATACGTGGTATAACCATGATATCTATGTTGGGAGATGTCCGTGGGCTACAAATTTCACAAAGTAACCCCAAGACACAGGTTAACGACATTCGACGTGTTGTTTGTATGAGTTTGCGTTATTGTAGGACTATCACTGCATGGCAGGCCATCAGGCCAATGTATTTTACTAGTTTACAATTAGGAGGCACGGATTTAAGATCACACCAATCTGCCGATCTACAGGTGTCTATTGCACAAAACTTCCTCCAAAATTATGATGTCATCAGACTTTTCAGGAATAGAACGACCCGCACTTGATTCTTTCTGGAAGTATTGATGTGATTGTCCAAAAGACTACAGTTCATTCTATACGTTAGCCGAGGATAGGCCTAGGCTATGTTGCAAAGGGTTTTGCAGTCTAGTCAAGTTTGCACTGGCGTGAAGTCTTCAAACTCTAAGCTAGGCAATTAAGTTGCAAAAGGTGGAATCCCCTTCATACTTGTCTCAAAAGTTGAAACATGTCACGGGGTTTCTAAGCGGTAGCCTACTGTTGCCGTGTGAATAAAAGCGGTGGCATTTGAAACGATTAAGCCGTACATCCGGGAGGTTTGGGTTTCGATCCCCGGCCGGGTCAACGTGGGTTTTTCATCCAAGAGCAATCTAAGGTTTCCTATCTGAATTGGCCTTTCAAAAGAAACCAGATTTTACCGAAATTGTTGACTTGGTTAGCCACCCGACGTGAAGTTGTAATTTATAAGTAACAGACTTCTCCCACGTTCATGGTCGCTTAGCGTCGTAGGCTATTATTGTTATGATTTATGATTATGATTATGATGATATTATGATTATGATTACCATTATCATTATAGCAATGGGTTACTTCTTCATCACTGTACCGCCGTATAACCTTGAACTGTTAAATATGGAAGGCTATTGTGGGGTTTAAAGCAATACCTGCATGCAAAGTTTACCGCACTGTCATTAAACAGTTCTGCTTGACGTGTGTATAGTGCACATTGGTGCTCCGCCCACACCATCGAATCCCAGTGTTCAATTCCTTTAAATGTACTTTGCTAAAGCAGGCAGGTGTAAGACCTCCCTGGCTAGAGCTATCTTAGCAGATGATAACCGGTTACAAGTGAAAAGAATCCGATCCAAAATTGAGAAACCTATGTACAGTTCTTGTTATATTTTCATAAGAGTTTGATGGGTCCCTTTTCCCTCGATTTGAGGTTCCCCTAAGCACCATGAGGACATTTCAATGTAACACGTACACATAAAATTTACCATTGTACGTGTGAAATATCTGAGTACTGGACTGAGTACAAAATTGTACCCTCGAGTACCAACACAGCTTAATGTGCTGTAGTGTCACTATCTTTCAAACCACCGAAGCCTAGGCCGGGCTAAATGCCTATTTTTTAATCCAATTTCACGTTTAATAATAGCATCAGGTTTAGGTGAAAACGAAAACAGTAACAATCACAACACTTATGATGACAATCTTTAGTAAAGCATGTGCCAATCTGTTTATTTCTGTTAATTTCTGTTAATTTTTCTGTTTTTTTTTTTTCTACATCTTTTGTTTAGTCGGTGTGCCCGTGAAGAAACGTGTTGTTATGGCAGCAGCTCAAACCCATCGCCAAGGCAATGAATTAGACATAACAGGAAATGACGTCACAGTGTGTCAGCCACTAGTCAGTTGTGTGAATATGTACTGCAAATAATATTTTAAATTCTAATGGGTCTTCCTTTTTTAAGATAATTTTGTTACTATGGTAACCGGCTCTTGCTTAGAACTTTTTGCTTCCTTTGCTCTGGGTTAACCTGCACGACTTTTGGGGGATATATCCCGAGATTCACAGTTCACACTTGCGGCGTTTCCCGTGCATTTCTTTTCATCGCAACGCTTCGTTTACACTTACAACAAGAAATTCTCAAAGCTAAGAAGACTCTTTGTCGCAGCACCACTCGAGATGCTGTTTTAAGTTTTTATGCAAATTCCAAGGACCTGCCCGAAGCCTTCTGAAAACCGATACGGAAGCAGAGGTTCTCCTCTATATACCTTTCGAGAGCAAAAAAAAAGTCAAAAATATGTACAAAATAGTGACACCTCTTGGTATTTAGTGACCAAACCAAAGTATTTGTATTAAATTTCAACAAAAGGTACTATCTATAGCAAAAACAGTGCAGTATAAGGGCATGCCACGATGGGCCAGTCCAGGGTGAAGGGAAAGCTACATTCCTCAGCTATACCGTATCTTTCTATAAACGTCTGAGTTGTCAGGTATCCATACAGGAAATACATGAAGGGGAAGTTTGATATTTTAATTAAAGTGGACCTAAAGTCTAGAATTTAAGAATATATATTTTAGAGGTTGGAAAATGAATTACATTCAATCAACTCCTACTTTCATAGCTTACTCCTTTGCTGAGATATAAAATGTTGAAATTTATGAAATAGTCGATTGTGCAAAAATTTGTGATGCCCTTTTTGCACAACTCAAAGACTGTAACTTGAGTAGTACAAGAATGACATCACGAATTATTGCGTGATGTACCATATTAAGTTGAGTGAATGAGCTTCAACATTTTAATCTCAGCTCAGGAATGTCCTGAGAAGATGGGTAATGGACCACTGAGATGCATTTTTCAAGCTTTGTAACATATACTTTTGAAATTCTAGACTTAAACTTTAATATATACAATTAGGCCAAGTAAAAATATTCGGAAGCCCTTCGACGCGAAGGTATGGGATAAAGGAAAAGACCTTCTTCTAATGGCCATATATATATATTTATATATATAATGCTAAATTACACAATCATAGCTCGCCCACAACTGGGCACATGAAAACATAGGTCAACAGTCCGACTTTTCCCCTATTCAAATATTTTACTCCTTATTTACCTTCTTTGAAAGGTTAAAGTTTCAAAACGTTGGTTCTCAGAACGGGAGTGTGTACATATTACTTTCAAGTTACCGTGCCAGGAAACTTTTCTTGGTACGCTAAGCGCCAGGAATGGAGGCCCTCCGCTTAGATAGGGCAACGGTTCCCCCTCAAGAGTATCCCCCGCTCCAAAGGAAGTCCTGGAAAATGCCACTTCAACAGTTCAAGTTACGATCGACATTTGGAACGCTTTCAACTACTTTCAATGTAAAACTCTGGGAAACAATGGACTGTATCAAAGGTGAACAAGTGAGGGCGTTTCCTTGGGTAAGTGCATCGATGGTATAGAACAAACAAGGGCTTTGTCTGAGATGCTGTGTTTCTTCTTTCAACTTTTTTTTTTGTTGGTTTGAGGTAAAATTGTCGGTCGGTAGTTTGCCACTAATAGATTTGGAACATCCGGGCACTAACTAATACTGTAATTATGCCTTTACACTGCGTAGCTGGCCGTAAACCTGTTCCCCGCATTGACGAGATATTTACTCGATTTGGAAAGTCGGAAATAATATAGCATTTTATCTCTGCCCCGCAAGTTATCATTATAGTGGGTTGCCAAACTTGAGAAAAACACGTGTTTCATTTCAAATTCATGCAAAAAGTTTACTTTTTGGTTATCTTTATCAAAAAGTCTAGGTTCTAAATAGCAAAGTTCGTCCGACTGCACAACGATCGGTCTTCTAGGAGACCTCATGGTGTAAGGATCCCTTTTTTCCCTATTTCGGCTAAATTTCTCAAATTGGTGCACATGAAATTATGTGCGCTTGATATGTTTCGAATACCAGTCAGTCTTATTTATACTCTATTGATGTTAAAATATGTGTCAATTGGTTTTATTCGACACAAGAACAATTTAGGGTTAATTTATTTCCATTTAATTTTAAAAATAGCTTAAACTTGGCCACTACAGTAGAGTCGGAATTTTTTGTTAATATGCCCATAAATGCTTCCACCTTTTTAGGGTCAGGTGGACCCAAAATTGTTCGAGCGTTGAATTAAACCATCTGATACATATTTTTTACAACAGCAAGGTAGAAATAAGACTAATTGACATTCAAAAATTACGAAAGCACTTAGCCGTATGTGGACCAATTTGAGAAATATAGCCGAAATCTGGCAAAATGACCCCAACCAAGTGAGGCTCCATGCATGGACCACACTTGTGAACTGATTATTGTCCACATGGACTAAATTCGTTATTTAAACCCAGCCTCTTTCGATATAAGCTTTTGCATGGGTTTGAAATGACTAGCGGCCGGGTCACCCCATAATTATGGAATCGAGGGCGTCTGCCATGCTGAACCTATCTTAGCGGAGTCTACTGATAACGAGCAAACAAGGAAAACCTTAAAGCAATGTGATGAAATAGCAACGTTATTTCAAACAATTTGTCTCGCCAATCTGGTCTCAATAGTCTCTTCTTACAAAAAGGAAAAAAAAAAAACAAAACAGAAAACAAACGAAACAGCTTTCCTACAAGTTTACGTCAGTTGTAAAGAGATACCGTTGGAGAAGTACCTACCATTATTTATGGTGTAGAGTCCTGGAGAGTCCAAGTGGTACCAGCTCCTTTTTGACTTAAAAGGGGCTGTTTGACCGACTGATGAATGGTCAAGACTGGGGCACCCCTGAAATATACTGGCATTATATTTCTACGCAAAAAAGTACAGAGATCAGTAAATGCGTTATAGTGGACAGTCCTGAACATTAGGCTACTACAGTTCCAGTCCTTCCAATCCTATTATTATTACATCAGTGAATCTATGCCGTTAATCGATAAAAATAACAGACTGGCGATATGTAAGAGGACTACGTGGTTTGGACTAGCTCTCTGGGGTGTTTTGACGATCTCAGTCAAACAATCGGCTAGTGAAAATCCTGCCCAAAATGCCAACACAAGCGATGAATGTCAGACTTGTATAAACGAAAAGTACAATCCTAGATTAGGTGACGTGCTGTGATAGTGGTAGTACTTCTACGTTCTCCCATGATGTTATTGTAAGCGTATAAAACCACCCTTACAACTATTGCGCTATGCTTGATATAATCTGGGAGGTGGTATTTGAATACCACCTCTCTGATGTAGTACACTGAAGAAATAAAAGTTGTCAATAGGTCCAAAAAAGCGGTTTACTTTGTCGGCTATACCTGCTTACACGATGTTCACTATGAAACCTAAAATTCGCGAAATTATGAAAAACTTGAAGATGAATTGTATTTTACTTAGTTATTCAATGATTACTTCGTTACTTAGTATTCCGCTGTTCCTACTGAATCTTTCCTTAAAACGCTTCATATACTTTAATGTGATATTTCAAAAGAATTGAGGTACGGTAGTGTCTATTGCAAATCCCTGCCTCATGCGTGTTGGTGGCATAGGCTGTGGTGCCAGCGTTAATTTAAGAGCTCTAAAAACCCACAGCTAAGATCTATTACAACTCGTCTACAATGTTAACTGTGGCAATGGCTTCTGTCAGGTCCGTGAGCGTTCGGTGACTACATAGCCTAGTATACTATACGTAGGGTATTTTTAATTTTTAATTTAACTTGAAGTTCTAGGGCTGCTTAACATGTTGCACCTTTACTCCAACACCATTCATGTAGGCACGTGACCTTAAGTCACATACCCACTCTGGTATAGGGTCCTCGATGAGACAATTGGCTTCCTGACCCTCAAACGTTAAACTTAAACTTCAGTGATCGAATCACATTTTTGCGTTAGCTTTACACAGGTATTAACATATAGCCTATAATACATTTGGTAACTTTATACATAGGCGACAGAGAAGGGGGCAGGGGCGCTGTGCCCCCTCCATATTTTGGACAACTCTCAAAATCGGGCAAAAACTATAGAAATTTAGGCAATTTTTTCAAAAGGTTCAGAGCTTCGTGCCAAAAACCTTGTGTCCCCCCAAATCGAAACGGTCCCGTAGGCTGTTGTGTTCATGACTCTAACTCTACCTTTACCTAAAGTTCCCTAACCCTGCCCTACTTAACCTAAACCCCTAGGTTTCGAGGAGATGGTTGTTAGCACCCCTTTTATGAAATTTCCCCGGAAGTTCTCAAGAAACTTAACTCCCAGGGCCTGGCCCGGTCAATATGCAATATATGCAGTGGCGTCGCGAATGGCCCCTTGCATCCTCGCAGTAGCAGACTTTATAACAGATAGTAGCCTGTCCTAAGTACGTTTATATTTGCGTCCTGACAGTTGCAAATCCAACTCTTGCAAGACAAAAGTCAAATCATATTTTCTTGAAATGGGGGGCACGTTTCTCGGAATGGGGGACAAATGGAGTGCTAGCTCCCTGCAAGGTCCATGCAAGAGCTGGATGCAGGGGGTTTGAACATTTTCCAAATTTCCACAGAGTGGCAAACTGGTCAGGACCCCTGTCGCACGTCGCACGTCACACCTGAGATTCTGTTATGAGAGATTCGCAAATGATACAGGTAGGGGATCCACCGACTTAATCCCCCTCTATTTGGCTCTGATGACATATTTGATGCGTTCCCATTTTACTCCTTTTCAGCATTCTGTCATTAAATCGTGATTTTTCTCAAGGAATTGCTCGTGAAGACGATGATAAAATCATTATCTGGATTTAAAATGAAACGTAAAACCCCAGTCCCCCAGGGATTTTATATAAAAATTCTCAGTCTTCAATTTATTCGGAGGATGACCCTCCTTCTCCTTCGGCATTTGACGCACCTTCGGTGACTTCTGTGACAGCTTAACGACGAGCGCCTTTAACGAATCAACACCCCTGTCTACAAACCCTGGGTCCTCCCAAGCAACCATATTCTGATGGTCGGGATTATGAGACATCTTACATGGCCGTAGCTAGATACCTGACAGTTTCAGTAGCTCATGGTCAAAAAGGTTGTGACCTCGGGTACAGGTGGCTCCCCCCTCAAAATTACCCTCCCCCTCCCAATCAGCAATGTATTTTGGCATTATCAAACCATCTTTCTGAGGTAGGTGAAAAACCTAATTAAATTTACGAGGGAGGGGAGGGGAGCGGTGGGAAAATACCACTTTAGAATCATCAAGGATTTAATGAGGGGAAAGGTTGTCACCAGTGGCAGCTCACTCACTGATTTAATGGTGTGCATCTTAGTTCCATACTAAGTATAACCGTATAACCATCATTAGCCCGAAAACATGGTTACGTCCCAAAATTGCTGATCACGATAGAAACACATTTCGTTTGCCTTTGAAATGATATTGCTGCAAGTTCCACAAATCAATTTCATTGATAATTGATCAATATTAGTTTATTGTTTATTGATTTCCTTTGGATATTATCCCTAATACGCTCACTTGCACCGTACTTCAAAGATGAACAATAAAGATGGCACTGATCTACATGTAGATCAGTGAAAGATGGTAGATTCGGGGGTGGACTACTGTAAATACTATATTCGCGTAGGCTTTGTTATGCACCGATACTTTGATAGTTAAACCCCCTTCCTCTTCTTCTCTTCCCCTATCCCCTTCAAAATGTCTTGTTATTCTTGATCTGCAATTGCATTAAGAGATTTATATTCGATTTTTCACTGGCTCAGACTTACAGACGGAAGCTTTAGGCTTGTTTGCTAGTCGACCAAGTTCTATAACTAAAGCCTTTACAGCCTACTTGTTCTTTGGTGGTAGGCTGACCCAAACTTAATCCATAAAATGTTTAACTATCTTCATTAATATAACTGAACATAATTAAAACAAATAGCTTAAGCAGTACTTTTCCAGATCGCTTGCACAAAACCGGTCAAAGTCGAAACTTCTTTACTCAGTTATAACCACGGGCACACGCCACAGGGGCGAGAGGCTGCAGCCCCTTGAAGTATAAGGGAAAAGCGATTTTAGCGGGGAGATTAAAAACTCGTGTAGCTTTACACAAGGAAGCAGTTAAATTCAGGTATTCTGACTGACAAAAACAGATCAACCCTTCAGAAATACATTCTGCGCGCTAATGTAAATAGTAAGGCCTTCGTAAAAGGGAGTGTTACGCCAGGGTTTCACAGTAGCTGCCAGACAGCAGTGTCATGTCATACCATGGTACTGCCATCATAAAAAAGCGACGACTCCTTGTATGACCCCTACCTGGTAATTCCTTGGTCCTATATGAACCTTCTGAGAATTATAGTCTACACTGTTTTTATCGGTTCATCCAGGGCACGTCTATAGTATACCAAAGCAAATAAGGATAATTGTGAACAAAACACTGCAACCAAATGTTCAGAGGAATTTCATTTTTCGAAGTTCATTTACCTTTGCTTGGCCATTTAATTCTTATCAATTCGTTTGCAAATGATTTCACTGACCACGAGCCGCCTTTCCTCTATTCGGTCATAACACAGAGAAAATAACTACAAGCTTGTTGAGCAATGCCCTGCGTTGTAGAAGCCTAGCAGGCACCTAGTACGATCCAGCGAGAGCACTGTGGAATGCAGCGAGGCTCCACTACATCGCCGTACTTAGCCTCAGTCGCTGCCGTAAGATTGCCATGACAGATAACTACATGTACACTACACTAGCTACATATGGGGATGAATTATCTTGGATATTTTGATCAACGATGAACAAAAAACTTTACTCTTTTCTGAACAACAACGAGTTGAAAATGACTCACCGGCTCACCTACATATTCAGTTTGCTGAGATGAAATAAAACTTGGTAGAAATACTAAAGTAGGTCCATTTTACTCAACCCCTGTGCATACACACGGAATCAGCTAAGAAAACAAAAGATTTTCACTGTGTAACAAAGACTCGCATTGTACTCACTTTTGCTCCCAGGCTTCTGGCCTTGTCCCATGAAATGAAAGAGCGCCGTTAGTATTTATCTCAATAAAAACAAGTACTCCCTCTCCTGATTCCTCGGATATTGCAAAAAGAAATCCCGGCCTTATATGTACATTTGTTGTCGATCTCCGTACTATGCCCTGTGCAGCGGCATATGTACACTACACGGAGCTGTAAACTACGAGACCGTATGTGTATTGCACGTGAAATGTCAAACGTTACTGTGAGTCGCCTGCCGCAGTGTTGACAGCTTTTCTACCGGAGCCTTCTTGGCGAGATTTCTCCGTGCGTCGTCTCTTGTCTTTTTTTCTCCGATCCTCCTGCTTGCTGTAACCACATTACTGTGTTTCCTAATCTATGCCATTGATTTATGCAAATACGGCGTTAACTTATTGCTTATTCATGAAGTTTGGGGGAATGGTCGTTCTTCAGACATCAATGGCTCGTGCCGCGCGTGCCACGGCGTAAGCCTTCCGCATACAGAGTGGAGGGTATTGATTGGCTACACAAACACTCGTCTCCTTGAAGATGGCATAAATATTCATAGCTAGAAATGATGGCTCAGTTTCCACAAAGGGAAAACACACTTTCTATCAGCGGTCTTGTCAAAATGCGTTTTGTAGATGTTTGAAGTGGCGGATAATGACAGTATGTATCTGGACACTTTGTTTTAAAAAAGAGAACTAACTCGTGTCTGCGAAGACGTTAACCTCAGCAGGAAAAATAAATGGAACAAGTTACACTTTTGTAGGCTTTTTCTTTGTAGAGAATAGTATTCTTGCTTCAAGAAACGAATGTGTTTATTCCCTTGATATTAGTGTGTCGTAGGTCTGTAAAATATATGAACTATTCGGAATGATGATAAAACGCTTTATTCTCTTTTAGTTGGGTTCCCTGCCAACTTTAAGGTTCAATAGGTTATTAATTAATGAGAGACTTTTCTTGAGGAGGTTACCCAGTTTCCCAACTATCTTCAAGACGTTTGGATGACTTACAGTAAAACAATATACGAGTGACACTAACAAACGAGTAAAAAAGAAACACATTTTGTCGAGAAGTTGTACAATACTGTCAGTTTTCAAGGAACTTTACCGTATAGTAGACCCACTGTCATAGTGTATTACATAACTAGCAGAAGTTTTCGACGTCACTCAGTTTAGCCATTACAGGTAAACAGATGAATTGAATTCGACGCAACCATTTGCAAATTTGTCAAATTTGCTGAGGAAGAAGAAAACAGACATATTTGCATGCTGCCTCTTCTATCAGTCTTTTCAAGTTGATAAAACATGGAAAAGTTCCACTCTGAATAACAGAAACTCTTTAGGTTGACGTACTCTATAACAATAGTAACCGTAAGCGAGTTTTTTTTTTTTTTTTTTTTTTGCATGGGGAGGCGGAAGAACCGCGGTACTTCATCTATGTTACCCCATTTTCATTAGATAGGTAAGGAAGGTTGGGGAACATTGAGGTGGACATTCTTGAGGAACCGAGATGCAAATCAAGTATCGCCCCACGTTTATAATATTGGGGGATACATGCCCACCCCACCCTTCCCGAATCTTTATCATCAAGTAAATGTCGCTGTCTTGCAGTTGTTCGTGCATGCTGAGAACACGTGCCAGAATGTTAGAAAGGTCTTATTTCTCGAGAACTTTGTGTTTGCAATTGTTAATACCAGCAAGAAAATTTGGATTGGAAACTTCAAAGGACCTTTACGCAATATGTTCAGCGAGACTTTTATTTATTCTTTTTAGTATACGTGTATATATTGATTTGGAGCCGAAGAGTGGGTTTTCTTTGATTTTGGTGCCCCCACAAATTCTATCTTTCAAGGAATATGGTTGCAATATGAAGATAAGTTTCTATAAGCGAAACCGGCGATAGATGAACTCATTGTGCCATCTTGTCTCTTAAATAAATACTTGCAATATTGATTAAACAGAAGTAAGAAGCACTTTACATTCTCTTACTGTAAAAGCCTGGTTTGTGGCTGCAATACATCACGTTTGCATGAATAGAAACCACGATTTGTTACATATACTACCAACTTTCGCGTTATATGATTTAGTGTGTTATGTAAAATAAATGTATAGGCTATGGCCGTATGAGAAGGATTTTGAGAATACGTCAGGTACATCTATAGCGGCTGTTTTAAAATGGGCTCTAAATAGGGCCTCCCGTGGCCTGATTTTCCACCAAAGGCATGGTACAGAAGCAAACTATTGTAACAAATTAGTATTATTAATTGCAACTTTCTGCAATCTGTAGGACGTTTGGAATGTTAATTTTCTGACCATAACACCGGGCATGGTACCCTTTGTAAAAGTGCTGGACCGGCCATAGTACATCCACATATGGCAGTTCCAAGTCGTGTTATGTTAAAAAAAATCACGATCCTTAAGGGGTCATCCATTTTTATTATCCACGAGTGCGTACAAAAATGAAAAAGCTAAGTTTACTTCTTTTTCATAGTAAGTATGCTTATTCCAGATTCTACAGACATATCCAAGTGTTTTATCCCATGTGTGTAGACTTAATTATGTTGCTTCAATGCCATAGACCTCATTAATGTTAACTAATTCGAGGGGATTCGTAGCCTATATAATAAAAGTGCACCCAAAGGCTAATATTACAAGACAATATATTGCAGAGGTTACAAAATCGTTCTTTTTTTGTCCAATAAGCGAGTTTGATAATTCGACTAACACGCATGCGCACATCATCCAAACCGTCGGAATCAATATGACACACCGGTACCCACAACAAGTATTCTAAACTTTGTGTTTACTTCAGAAATTTGCCGAATTATTGTTTTCCAAATCCGTCGCAGATACAAGGATGAATCTTTCCGTATGGGTCTGTGTCATAGACTGCATATTAACTGCCTCTTTCGGTATAAATACTTGTATTACAATCTGCCTTAAAGTAGAGTGGAGAACAGTGATTTTTGTGCAGCTATGGCCGGCCGCAAATAGGTGCAGGCTTAATGATACAGGTATGTACTGCACGAATATTGGCGACGTACGAGAACAGAGGACAGTTAGTATACTACAGTATGTGCTGAGCTTAGTTCATTTATCCAGCGTGTATCCCACAGTTGCGTTCGGCATATGGATTATCGAACTCGCTTGTTCCCACCTTCATCATATCATAGCTTATTTCGTTACAGAAGAAAAAATGTTGAAATTTATTCACCTACTTTGAAATATTCGATTACGAAATAATTTGTAATGTGCTACTTCCCCCTTTGAAACAAATACGTTTATATGACCTTGAAAATTTATCCTTTCTGCCATAGCGTATTGTGAAAAAAGACTTCTTGTACAGCTAATTCATTCTACAACAATAAGACAACTATCACATTTTGGTACAATGTGTAGTGGCTTCAAAAGCAAAACAAAGAATGAGATTCGAATAGCATACAAGGGTGACGACACATTTTATTGTACGATCAATCATTTTCAAAAAGTCCTGTAAAGAAGGAATGATTACTAATGTGATTAACATTTTAACCTTTGTGACGTGCATATATATATATATATATAATATAATATAATATATATAAGTATATATATATACGTTATATAACACACGTGACCTTAACCGAGAGGTGAATGACAAATTAATTGTCTATCTGTTAAATGAATTATGTCGTCCCTTACATATCAAATATAATTTGTTAATGACTGTTTACGTTTGATAATGTAATAATAGAATTGTACTGCATATTTTACATTTAATAAATACATAAATACGGTACATTAAGAATTAGTAAATAATGAAAGTTGTTTGCTTTAATCTCTTGTTTATTATTTTGCACCAGCCATAGTTGTCTGTATAACAAGAAGACAATTATTGTATTAAAGGTCATGTAAGAAATCTTATCATGATGCAATGCATTAATCGTACAAGTGCTTTGTATACTACAACCAATGCTTTCACATTGCATATCCATAGATCCTTTTCCAAATAGGTATTACCAGGCTAACAACTCCCTGGTATTACAAAGCCTTGTGGGATGAAGGATTGGAACGCGTCGTGTTTGTCCACAGCAAAATGCCATTGACAAAAAGGACGCGTACCAAAACTTAACCCCATAATCCTTTGTAATTGCTATTCGGAAAACGGTCTAATCTTAGATTAGATTATACCGTACATGAACACTCGTTATAAGGAAATAAATTTTACAAAGTACGTTACAAAGGTTTTACAATTAAATCAAACTTTTGCAACAAATGTATCACAGAAAGACAAGGTGTAACGTAAGGATACAACGCATCTAAAATACAGCTTCTGTCACTTCACTGTAAAGGGTCCTTCACTGTAAAGGGATATCATTCCTTATCGTATCAGTAACATATATTGAACCATCGTGGCAATCTGTCCTGCCCACATCTTACCTGTATTACCTTTTTAAAAACTTTAAGGCATAATTTAACAGTGCATAAATAAGTTACTTGATATATCAAACCAGCTTATGTCTAATTGAGAAAAGTAGGATTTTAGAATCATTATAACCCTGGCATTTCTATTTTACATGGCAACAAAGTTGGCCGCCAAATAGTACATTTGTACGTATATGTACCATTCGTTGATGGTGGCGCAAACCTGTTTTCTACATATCAACAATTCATTCGGTAGTACATTAACTTGGTGCTACTGTGGTACAATTTAATTGTGGCCCAAATATGAGGGCGTTTCATCGCTTGAAACAATGATAAGGGATACCAGTCAGTGTCTGAGAGGCTGGAGGGTAACCCCCTATATTTCCGTTCCCCCACCTGTCCTTTTATCGCATTTCGATATTTTCGGCCTTAGGAGAGTAAATACCGAATTCAAAGAGAGAAAAGGGTTGCTATGGAGTGGGGCATTGCACTTAAATGTGATGCAACATGAAACAAATTTCTCAAAAGTAGTTATTGCGGTGGGGGGACACAACTTTTAAACATTATAATAAAATTGTCCACCTTTGGAAAAACGAGAGTTTCACAATTTATAGTCAAGTTATACCAACTTGGTCAAGTTATAAGGAATTTCCGGGTCAATGATAACATGCTAGATTTTTCTTAGTCCAGATTAACTTATCAATTTACGTAATGAAAAGAACGTGACTAGTTTAATTCATTGTCTGGGTAATTTTATCACAGTTAAAAATTTTAAATCCCCAAGACCATACCGCTGAAAACTGCTTTTATTTCGAGGAAATTTACTCCAACTTATCGAGCCGAATAGTGTTGACTCTCAGAGCAGGAAGACGTTATTTTTCACTCACAAATTTGAGTGCCTTCCCTCATGATCCTGTTTGGGGTCAAAATGACGGAAGTATTTTAGAGTGTAGTTGAAGTAACCAGGGGTAGCGCCAGATGGATGACCTGTCGGGGAAGGCTGCCGCGCAGTATGGGAATTTGACAGTTTCGTCAGGGTGCTTAAATGATTTCCATAAAGTATGGAATTCCCGAAGGAGACAGATGGTTTCTTCACTTTAAAAAATTGTGCTAGGAACCTGTTAAAATCACTGTATTACAAGGCGGGTTTTAATTTGAACTTTGACAAGTTCATAAGACAGTGACAGCTATGGCTAACTAGTCTAAAACCTATACTACGTTACCCGTTGGCGTAAGGGACTCTTCCAATTTGGGGGCAGAAAATTTTTTGCCCCAATTTTCGTTGCAGTTCAGGTGCATAAAATAGACCACCAATACATGCGCACGAAGCGCGCCAAAATTTTGCACACTTTTCGGGCATTGATAAACATTCCGGAACTCAGTAGAAAATTCGGGCAATCTTTTCACTTTTACTTCATGTCTGCCGGAATTTCACATATTCTGTGCCCGAATTTGTGTCGTTTCCTGCCCGAATTTTCGACCTCAAATTTTTTTGGGAGGGGCAGTCTGCCCCCTGCCCCCGCCTCGTACGCCTATGACGTAACCCATTCGTTACTCACGATTTCGTTCAATTTAGTTTTCAATTGTATATTTCTTTTCAGAATTGTTTGCTTTTGATTAATTGTAACACGGTAGCTTGTAATTTATTGCTTTGTATTTAAAATTGACTGACAAGGAAAATAAAAAAATGTCACCTTTGCCGGGGCTTTGAGTTGCTTTTCGCCTGTACTGTAGGCTACATTTACACCCAACGCATTTCCTGATCATTAAATTTTGACCTGCTTGGGGTAATTCTTTTGTTTCAATTTCAAGTTTCTGTCAGGATTAGCTTTTTACAAACCTTAATTTTTACATGTTTCCCTCATGGAGCCAAGTCTGGCACCAACCCCGAAAATAACCTCTTATGGTCAATTTGCACCGTGTTAGAGTACGGATATTCTATATGTTAAACCACCACTAATTGGGGAAGAAACGCAAACGACCATTTCAAGCACTTTTTTATCTTTCTATTTTGTATAAAATCAACGCCCTTTTTAATAGTTTAATACATTAATTAATCCCTCTGTCAATAGTACTCTATTAACAGGCCAATAGTACCCCCCCCCTTTTCTCACCAGTCTGTGAAACACACTATACTGTAGGCTACATTTACACCCAATGCATTTCCTGTCTATTAAATTTTGAACTGTTTGGGGTAATTCTTTTGTTTCAATTTCAAGTTTCTGTCAGTCTTAGCTTTTTTCAAACCTTAATTGTTTAGATGTTTCGATAAAGGCAGTTTTTATAAGTAACTGGAATATTCATCCATGTTCCTTTTCGACAGGTACTACGCTTGAAGTGAACATTCGTGCTGTCATAATTTCATATGAACGTTACGTTAGACATGCTTCATTCAGGGTACCATTAAAACTGGCACGGTAAACTTACTTTTGAAATGTAATTGTACTCAGTGTTTACGTTAGCTTGCAGATAAATTGATTTCTATTTCTGGAATTTTGAAACTACGTCGAACCACCTCATTTAAGAAGTCGATCGATCAAAGTACATGACCTAATTTTAGTTACTAAACACACAACAGTCACATAGCTACATTTTACATTTAACTTCATTAAATCCGAAGAAATTCGCTTCCACGTAAGAGAACGTTATATAAACATTTAAAAGAATGAGACACAAATATACTCCAGTCATTAAATATTTATTCCTTTATTTATAGTTCGTTCTGAAATTAAAATTAGGGAGTTATCAATTAATAACCAAATGCGATTTTTCCGGTCTATAAACCTTCGATATAGAGTTTATTTCTCATCTTATTTGCTATTGCACTTGGCATAAACAATTTGAAACATTTTTCAAACATTCTTTTATGAATTATGAAATTGGCTCGAAAAAAGATGATTGCTTGTATTTAATAAAAACAAACTAATTTTGGTCTTTTTGCACTCGTGACTTGAATGTTAAGAACGGTTGTAGTTTGCGATGGATAGAGGACGCTGTTCAACAAAAGCTTCATAATATTCACAATTAATGAGATCGATTACTTTAAAAAATTCTTCAACTTAATTGAATGTATGCTTTCAAATTCGTACAACCCCACACAGTATATGTCCGTGCACGAATGTGTAGAGAACCATCAAGGCGATGGTTTTTATGGTCCATCTACGAGGTATGTGCTTGACAATCTCAAATCCTAATTAAAGGGGATACCCTAATTGAAACACATGACAGTATCAACAGCACCCAATACCTATTTGAATTACTATAGAAAAGGGAGCGTAATTTTCCGATCAGGATCGGGATGGCTTACCGGCGACTGCTGTGAAAAAATGTACTCTCATGGATGCTTGGCGCAAACAGCAGTTAGCAGTTGGTAAATATTTTTTTCCTCTCCCCTGCGTTGTTCGCATAGCGATCAAACCATGTAGCGCTCTTCTTTTCGTGTTCTCGCACACATTTTTCAGTAAGCTTAGTACACACTAAGATATGGGTTTCTTGACCTTCCTCGAGGCCTATCTTACGAGGACATTGTGTGCGTGCTCGTATGCATGTATGAAGATTGAAAAAAATCTTGGAATTCCCTCAAAGGCTTGGGTTCGTGAAATCTGCAGGTGCGCTAGGCTTCAAAAGTTCCCCGTGATCGGCGACGAAGTTGTCTTCGCTTCCCCGACTGGCCTGGCCGTCGTTCAATCGACGGAATACATCTCTCGAACGTTTCTGGATCAAGTAGAAGCCCCAAGCGCTTGTTCCTCCCAGCTCACTCTAACTTTGCTATTTTCATTGCAAGTGTCAAGGAGTCCCCGGACTTGTAATGTTCTGTGATTTGAACGTTGGTCGGCGACAGGCCGTGTGAACCGGCTGGGGCTGCGACACGTGTGCTATTGTTTCGATTAGTTTGCTGCAGCTGTATGCACACGGCAAAAGGGGAGGGTTGCACGTACATAGAGTAGGTTGAAGGGGGCTTTCTGTCAAAGAGTTTTCTTGAGTATCTAAACTTGAGGCAGCATCGATAGCTCAAAGTATCAGAGAACTTGGAAGGATCTATTGAGGGTGTAGAATGATTTGCCAAGACAGAAATGCAATTTTAGACGCATGAAGTATGATGTATACTGATACCTGCAGGGCTGCGTCTTAGGGGAGCTGTAATATTTTCACTCATCTAGGGGACTGTTACTACCTGCCATTCAGGCCTGTCATTCCTTGTAATGGTGTGTTTCAGTCTTCTTTCCTTTTCCCCGTTTTCATTACTATTTCACCTGCTATTACCGTATACAGGTATATATTTGTTGGCATTGCACGATATATCAATGTCCCTCTCTCGCACACCGTGTGGGGTATCATACATTCAGCCAAAACGTTCAACGTCCGTTGATTTAGAGTCTGATGACGATGACATTTAAAAGTAAGTGACGATCTCAGGCTCACAATGAATGTTATCACAGTCCCAGTTAAAAACACGTAATTATATGATAGCAGCTAAATGCCCGAGAAGTGATACATGCATGGACTGGTGATGAAAAAGTCCGAAGGCAGCACATCACTTATTCAAGAGTCAGTCCCTAACTATTTTCTAGGTTCAATGAAGACCATGTTGCTGAAAGAAAGTTCTCAGTTTGAAACAGGTATGTAAATAGAAAATATGAAGTATTCATTAGGCAAAAATAAAGGAAACTGAGTTATTTCAGTAGCTTTTTTTTCTTGCATTACATCCTTCATGGCTCTTCACGGCTCTGAGAGGAGCGTCAAAGATTGATCCACCACCCTGGAATATCTTAATATAGAGCTCAAAATATTCATGGTCATAAAGTGCACAAATTTGAAAAATATGACCTTTCCTATGAGGGACAGTTTTGCCTGTTGTTAACTATAATTTTCAAGTGCCTATACCAAACCGTGAAGCTTTTTTTATGACACAGACAGACCAAGATTAAGGTTTAAGTCAATTGGGGACCGATTGGCGGTGTACAACCTGAAGCCTGTGACATGTTCACGAGCTATAAAATGTTTTATAGAAATTGTTCTTATAGCAAAAAAAGGCTGAACTCTGGCTGGAGTTCACAAGGGAAATGTGTGGCCACTCACGCTACTAATATAAACCTAAGCTCGCTCAGGACCTAATGGAGATCGATTATGTGATCTCTCTTTTGGCAAAATCAGACCCTCAAGGGCGAACTCTACAACGCTCAAAATATATCGGATCAAGACGTTATTTCCTGTACACAATGTGTACCAAGCATGTCGTGTGTCAATGTTTACCTTAATCATTTGTGTTTGTTCAATATAGCCCTTGCTTAGTCCTGATCTAGCACGTGTACTTTACCGTCTGAACGAGAACGGTATCAAAGTAATGACCATCCTTTCTGAGTTACTAAGAAAGAGGTGCTCCTATTACGTACAAAAACCTCCGTATAAACATTGCCTATCATAGGCGTAGAAAGCAATTCGAGAG
Organism: Holothuria glaberrima; assembly: GCA_009936505.3. Classification (NCBI taxonomy): domain Eukaryota; kingdom Metazoa; phylum Echinodermata; class Holothuroidea; order Aspidochirotida; family Holothuriidae; genus Holothuria; species Holothuria glaberrima. The sequence continues at coordinate 3,530 of WURT03317863.1, read as the reverse complement.
TGGGGGATGAAAGTTGTTTCGGACTGCTGTCCTAAGGGATTGGTCAAAGGGGAGAGGTGTCCCCTCCCCTTTCTTGATATTTGAGGTTTTTTAGATACAATTTGGTGCAACATATTGAGTAAATTATAAAAACAATTACTGCCAGGTTTTGACATTTTTTCTTTAAAGAAGAAACAAATAAGGGTTTTCTCCTTGCATGAAATGGGTTGAAGCATACTTCCGCCCACCACATTTTTCGACGGAGGGCTAAACCCCTTTCTTAACCCCGGGGTCCCTATGCCTGTGCTACCCATGTCATCTTTGTGTCTTTTTTCGAGAACAGGTATAGGTTCGTCTCTATCTCTTAAATATTGAGAATTGTAAAATCCATAAAATTACCTGTTACGAAGGTTTATAAAAAGCGCTTACAAAACGGTGGCGGCTATACATTGCCAAAACCCAAGTTGATATACTCACTCATTCCCGACTCTACAAACTAACTTAATGAGTACCTCAAGTCTGTAAAATAAAAGAATGACTCTTTTTGGTTCAACTCCCATTTAGGAGCTCTTAAATATTGAGAATTGTAAAATCCATAAAATTACCTGATACAAAGGTTTATAATAAGCTCATTGGTCCAATGTTTATCTTCATAGGACATTCCTTTGCTGAAGTTTCTTCCTTCAATTAAAAAAATGTAGATAATATAAGGATTTCTCTCTCAGGTTGTACTGCTCAAATTACAATCTTTGATTCCCTTTGTTTTTCCTGAAGCTATTACCCGTCTTTGTTTCAAAATATGATCACAACTCCACTTTTATAGAGTGGTTCCATTATAATTGTTCTCTTTACAACATGTTATATAAGAAAAGGGTAATTTTACCAATTTGATGTGAATAATTCGACTTCAAAGGAAAACAAAAGCAGACAATGTGGATTGTACAAGAAAGTCATCACAAATTATTGTGTAATCGAATTCTTAAAACAAAAAATTTTATATCTCACACTTAAGTCACGTATAAAATGGGAGTTGAACCAAAAAAGAGTCATTCTTTTATTTTAGAGACTTAAGGTACTCATTAAGTTGGTTTGTAGAGTCGGGAATGAGTGAGTATATTAACGGGGCTGTTTGGCAAGGTATAGCCGCCACCGTTTTGTAAGAGCGCAATTTGTCAACGTTTCCCGAACTTTGTCCTTAAATGCAATGTTGACGTAATGAAGCTATGTACTCCTTAATTGTACTGGGTACCTATAAGGTTATGCGGCGTTTTTACAACAAAAACCTCACATGTGACTGATCTCATAGCACGGGAATTTTGTTTTTCTTGCAACTCCCTACCTCCAACCAGTAATGCCATTGTTTTTGAAACTATGGTTTCCTTCATCGTTTTGCCAAGTGTCGGACTATTTATTGTTCATATTCCCTAAAAAAAATTACCATGCCCCATTTTCCGACCTAAAGGCCACCTCCCACCCTCACCCCTCCATATGAGGGCAGTCTAACGCTCCTTTTTGTCTTTTTGATAATTAATGACCACACTTGTGTCAACCATCAATGCTTATTTCAATTTATTACATTCGAGCATGCATGACACGTGAAAGGTATTTTTTCTACCAATAATTATGATGCTTGCATTTGTATGGAGACAGATGTGAGTCATGGCATCTGCCACAATGTTGACGATAACCATTCTATTTAATGTTTACTATTTTAAAGTTACATACATGTAGCATCTTGGCCAGAAAATGTAAATAATTGCCACAGACTGCCAGGTCAACTAAATCAACACTTAGGTCTATGCAGAACTATTTTTTAACACACGGTGTCTGCAGTGATTGCTCTCCGTGGACTGTCACGAAACCTTATGTAACGTTACAGATATGTGCCAATGTGACTATGAAGTCATGAGCCTCAGCAGGTAGATGCGAGGGGACGGGACATCCCCCTCCCGCAAAATCAAAACTAACAAAAACACTGATATCAGAAAATTTACCCCAGAACCATGCATGCACACGGTCTTTTCTTATCGTACAAGTCAATCTAAATGATCTACTAGGCAGACACTCGCTTCTCAGCGTCCATTATGCGCATCACTTAGTTTTACACGCGCAACACAGCACGCCTTCACATTTCATCCCATAAACAAATTACACGGTATTAGCAAAGGGTGAGCTACCTACAAAGTGTAGAAGAAACTTACTTGTGCAATCGAATGATGTATTTTGGAGACCGAATCTCTCCCTTCTGAAGTAAAAGAAGAAAGAAAATAAAAAGGGGGTGTGCGCATGATCACTGTGGTCAAAGCTGTGACAGAATAAATTTCAAGGGTCAAAAGTATCTGACCTACTGAACTGTCCCGGTGTGAAGCGTAGAGTTCATTCGAAGACGGGGGGGGGGGGATTGTAAGGCAGAATTGAGTTACGACCGTTACTATGAAACTCCTTAAAAATACAGAATGATTCCATACCAATATAAGTGCAGAAATCAGTCTCATACACCCTCTGTTGGGTTCGGGACAAAACGAGGATGTGCCTTTACAAAAAGATAGTTTCACAAAATGAGACAATTTATGTCAATAGGCCTGCAAGTTAATGAGAATTTTGTTAACTTTGAAATTACAGAGTCAAAAAGGATAAAAACACGTTGCTAACCTACCAAACTTAGATTAGTGTACCCGGGCATCCTAGTTTAAGAATGGCTCTTGAAATCAACTGACAATATTTTCTTCTCTGAATTGTGAAATTCAGGCAGATTTACTCCTTTGCTTACCTTGAAGTACAATTGACTTTATGCACGACGTCATTTCGGCGGCTACAAAATGAAGGCACTCCACGCACGACACAGACTTCACAAGCGCGCTTAGTAAACTTATCCTACCGGTGCACAAATCAGTTAGTTACTAGTTAGTTAGATGGGGTTTTACCGCTCGGTTTCTGGCCACGGCCTTTTTTACAGTTGTGGCTCACTGGCCTGTTTTCCCTACTCCATTGTTTATGCTAAGCACCAAGCACAATGGCATTAAACTCTTTGGTATGACCCGGCCAGGATTCGAACCCCGACCTTTCGGCTGCAAGTCGGATGCTCTTACCACTTGACCATGCAGTCGGCTGTCTGCATTTGTTGGTGTAGATTGCAATGATACGCGCTTGTCTACCAGGAGGGGTCACTTTGCTCTGTGACGTGATATGCATAATTTCTACATTTATGTTCTGCCATGTCATGAAAGATAGGTACTTGAAGTGAGATATAAGAGGACATTTAACTTTTGCTTGAAAATAATTTTGGTACGACGTTTTATTCCCTTCAACCTGTAACTTACGTGGAGTGATCAAAATGTTTCATATCTTAGACCTATGTTAGATTTGCTTGCAAATGAACCTTAGGTCCCTACTCTTTGAAGGAACTATAATAATATAATAATAATTTGTTCTTATATAGCGCTTTACACTAACGATAAGTCTCAAAGCGCTTCGCAAATATTACCCCTGATCAACGGTAAATCATCCCAGAGACAATCCCTCCAGTGCGGAGCAGCTCTAACGGCGCTTCC